>LT642305.1:0-24330 GCA_900128585.1 Stramenopiles sp. TOSAG23-3 | reverse complement strand
GTAGTGTGGTGGTGTTGAGAAAAACCGGAAAGGAACAAAAAACAGAAAAACGAAGAAAAGAGAGGTGATTCAAGCACATGTGGGAATGTAATATTTAATATCATGCAAAGTAAACTAGGGAGAAAAAAAAGGGGGAAAAAATATTTATATCGATGAGACATCTCTTTGAAATTAAGGATATTTACCTTACAGTATTAATTGTATGAGTTTGTGATTCTTCTGATTCGATAATTATTATGAAAACTGCGCGAAGCAACATAATATTAATCCCATACAAAAACATATCCTTAATTTAAGAAACCGGCCTGTAATTAAAATCATTAACAGGGGCTAGTCAGTCCATTCAATTTCCTTTTTCTATAATGCTATTTTGACATTCTGTTCTGTTCTGTTTTGGTTTTTAAAAACTAGGAAAGTAGTAGCTACGCCATACATATAATATTTTACAGTGAACAAACAGTTTGGTATTGTTAAACTGGTACAACTATGGAAAGAAAAAATCATTTTTGACGTTTGCCTATGCTGTGACCTATCAACAATAAAGGCTTCTTTTACTTTTACTTTTTACTATTAATCAATAAGAAAGATCAAGAAGAAGAATAGAGAAAAAAAGCACAGCAGCTAGCATTGGTGTACGGTATTTAGTTAGTCTAGTAGTATGGTCGATAATATATAACGAAGCAATAGATTATTATTAGTTCTTGTGATAGTAAGGCTTTCATATGCAAAGATTAATAAGAGACTTGCATGATGTGTAAAGAGTGAAACGTAAGTTTCCAGGCAACACAAACTTCCATTTCGAAACACCACCCAACACTGAAGACAGTCCCCGTCGAAACAAACCAATAACGTTGATTTTTGAGGACGATGTCTTCCCTAGTATCACTCCCAAGCAAGATTGTAGAAAATCAGGTGGACGAGTCTGGGGTAAAACTGAAGTTTGTGACAAAGTTTGAGAAGAACTATTTAAGAAATAATCGCTTATCTACCCAAAAAAATTTGCGCTGCTTCCCTGCCTGTCCAAATACCGGACACAGCACCACAGGATCGTGTAGTTGTGGTTGTGTAATTGAGCTTTCGGGAGTTGGAGGTAACTATAACTCGTACACGCTGATAGCCGAGCTTGCACCAATGTGCAACGAAGACCTATTTACGGTCGAGAACAAATACCGCGCTGCTCTTATTGCAACCGCGAAATCCCACAATGATATTTACAGGAGTCCTGGAACTCCGAACGTAGGAGCCGCAGCAGCACCGAAAAAAATACCCAAAGCATCATTGAGAGATAAAGACTGCTGGCGTGCAGTGTATTTGCCGGCAGCAGATGAAAGTGTCGAGCAGGACAAGCTAACTTATTTCATACGGCCCTCGTACTGGCATTATGGTTGGCGATCTCATAAACACATGCGCTTCATGCAACATAGCGTGCGTCTGTATGCATTTGTAAATTGTACCGGGGCTGACAAAGGAATGGCAAAGTGCATTGCTAGAAGCACTAGTACGTATTTTACTGTCAATAGTTATAAGGGAAAACGAATCGCAGAAAGCAAAGGTTCGAAAACGTTTGTCGCTGCGAAACCAAAGAAAAAAAGAAAGAAGACCGAGAAAGCGAGCACTGCGAAAGCCAAGCGCTCAAAAACAGGTCCGAAAAAGGCAACCCAGAAGAAAAAAACAACAAAGAAAAGTACGAAAGGCAAAAAGTCAGCTTCTAAGGAGAGTTCCGCACTCTCAGCCTTCAGCCCCCCTTCGAAGGCAGACGCGAACGCCCTAATGGCACTGGCAGCTGCTGCCTTGGGGGGAAGCGATTTTTATAATTACAGCACGAAACCGGAAGTTTAACAGTGTATTTAGCATTTGACATCCGTTCATATTGCTCTAGATTGGTTGTTGCAGGTGCGCGACCCACTTTGTCTTAGATTTAAGAGTACTTCTCGTGTACAATTACCGTACTTTTAATATATTACGCAGAGATACTTTTAGTATTTTATTTTCTTGTAATTTATTTTACATTTTGAATTTATCAAACCCTTTTCCTGTCGCCCAAACCCTTCAATCTTGTTCCAATACTTCAACGATTAAATTTAACATCTCGGAGCCCCATCCGCTCGTGGATTGTGATGGATTCATATAGTTTGTTAATAGAAAATTGTTCAAATTTTGGCGCAAGTGAGAAATTAGTACAGCACATTTTGCTGCTGCATGAACTTTGATCCAGTTGCTAACTATGATTTCTCGCTTCCCATAAGCTACTTGGGCATCCGTGGGGTTCCCGCAAAACAGTAAAATAGCCTGCGGTGATACAAGGGATGTATCCCTAATAAAATACCGGCTTGTTTTTATCAAGGTGTGAAATACTACCCAAGAAGCTTTCAGTGGTTGGGGAAGAGGCTTCTTGTGACAAACTGAGGATGGGTGCAAGTGTACTGCCCGGGAGCCAGTGCGTACTGTCACTTTTCCTTCCTCAGTCGTGGTAGCCAATGCTACGTTGGGCCACAGGCCTCCTGCAATTACCCCGAGCACAACGTTCGGTTTCTTACCATTGTGGTTCGCAACTGGTAAATTTGCAGATTTAAGAAAGCCTAAAAATTCTCTTTTCATTTGCCTCATTGTATTTAAAGTCAACCCTGACAGGTTATGTTTTTTGCACCACCTTCTTCTGTTTCCTTTTGTATTTTCCCAGCGATTGTAAGCCTCCGCAATTATCAAATGATCTGATGGATTGGCCTCATTGAGAAACATTTCTTTGCTTTGGTCGTCCAAAAAGGGAGATTTGTAGGCCAGAGCAGCAGCAATCGTGGTGACAGTATCAACGCAGCCTAGCAGCGAGGACAAAATAATCATTTTGCCAATACGGACGTCGGTGGGTAAATTAGAAAGGTGGTACCCTAATGGCAGCATTTCCAAATCGCCGAGTTCTTTAATATTATCGCTGCTGGAATTTATTGCACCAACTTCTAAAAGTGTTTTTAAAGAGGCTTCTATGGCTTGGGGATTGGGAGGATCAAGCGCATTCGCAAGGTATTCTTGTGGCGACGATTTTGAAACTATGATATTCAAGCACAATTCGTCAAGGGGAACACGAAGCAGCTCTGGCGTCAACTCCTCGCTAAAGCCCTCGTACCGTTTTTTGGTGACCGTGCGAAAACAAAACCCCTGTCGAACCCTCCCCGCTCTCCCCTGTCGTTGTTTGCCACTGGATTGCGGGATGTAACATTGTACTAGGCCACGAATCCGAGTGTGCTCATTGTAGCGCGTCTCTTTCACGAGGCAGGTATCTATGACAAACACGACATCGGGAATGGTTACGCCAGTCTCTGCAATATTCGTACTGAGAACAATTTTTCTGACCCCTTTTGGAGGCGTTTCAAAAGCACGAATTTGATCATCCATCGACAGCACCGAGTGCAAGCCAACGACTAGATATTTGTTTCGATTGGAAAACGTTCGCGTCGACAACAACGCATTTTGAAGGGCTGATATCTCGCCCACACCCGGCAAGAAAACGAGTACTGCACCTTCAATTCCCGCATATTTGGAGCCCTTTGAGTCATCTAGCCATAAAAGAAGACGCTCAATGATCTCAAAATTAACCCTCGATGTATCCATACGTGCCACGGCAATGCACGTTCTGTCACTGTACTTCGAACGATTTAGACCTGAAAGTTCAACTTCGTCGACGGCCTCTTCATGGTTGTAGTAGGCGTCGCCTCGTTTTACATTTCTAGCGACACGAATTTTTACTTCAGACACCTTCTTGGAACGGTGCATTTTACCAGCATTCCGGTCATCTTCAGCGATGATGAACCCTGTTGATTCAATAATGTCTTCCAAGTATGAGACAGACACCGGAAACGTTCTGCCAGGCACAGCAATAATAGGGGCCCCGTAAAAATATGAAGAGACCTTTTCACTATCCATAGTCGCACTCATCAAAACGACACAAAAATTACTTTTTCGAGTGAGCAGTATTTTTCGCAAAGCAATCAAAAGAAAATCAGACTGCATAGACCTTTCGTGGACTTCGTCGACAATTACAACCGCTGCCGAGCTGAGCATAGGATCGCTTTGCAACCGGCGCAAAAGCACACCAGTAGTACAGTAATGCAGCAAGGTTTTCTTTGACTGCTTACTTTCTCCACGAATACTGTAACCGCAAAATGCACCAACGCGATCGTCACCCATTTCAAAACTGACCCTTCTTGCAATAGACGTGGCACTGATTCGTCTAGGTTGAGTGCACACAATATCCCCCCTTGTTTCACCAACGCCTTGACGCTCCACCATTGCTTTTAGTACCAAGTGCGGGACTTGGGTAGACTTTCCACAACCCGTTTCTCCAGTAATTACGACCGCAGAGTTGCCCAAGACAGCCTCCACAATTTGGTCTTCAAACGACATGATCGGCAAGATCATTCGCTGCTGTAGCCTAGTTTTGTAGACGTCCTCTAAAACCCTCGATTTGAATTTTTTGCAAGCGTCTTTGTTAGTTTTACCGCGCGAATAGTTTCGACGTGCGTTGTTGACGGAAAAAGATCCGACGTTAGTATCACCATCCCCCATCTCTTGTTTTCCAACACCACCGCGGCCACGGCCCCTATATCCTTCCAATAGTTCGTGAACAAAATTAAGCTTTGGAGAATCTTTTTGCTCATTTAATTTCTGTTCTTTACTGCTTTCTTCATTCCTCCAGTCTCTCCACATCGTCTTGAATGGCTCCGGGAGTTGCAGGTACAAGGCCTGGTCCTTGAACAAAACGTACAAAGCCTTCGTGGCGATTAAGTTTTTTGCGTCTTCGACACATCGGCACGGCTTGTCCGCTTCCACCAATACATCAGCTTTGTTCTTCTGAAGTCCCGCTTTTAAAAGCAACGAGAACCTATATTCCTTTGGAAAAGAATCAAAATTGTGGTTGGCCTTATATTTAGACTTTAACTTTGCTGGACGCTTACGTATCATGTAAGAGAAATAGTCTACTGGGCTCCGCCCAGTCCACGATTGATTGATGGATAGGTCTTTGTAAAAATTCTCATAAATAGTTTTGGTGTTCTGTACTTCCGAAATTTCTGCGGTATCAAAAAACATTCCAATTCCTATATCTTCATCTTCAGAAACTTTGGGCATGACATCATCAGCACCCAATGCTGCATCGCTTACCATGAGGTCTACCAATCCTATATCTGCAGTGTCTCCACTGGCGGCGGGAGTTGTTAATTTTTCCTCGTTTTCCTGCTTGAGCAGAGCTCTAGCAGCGCGTTTTGCCGCGCCTTTGGCAATGCTTTCTTTTATTTTCCGCTGCTTCAGCTCCTCTTTTGACACCATCTTTGGTTCATCTTCACCCTCACTATCGTCATAGCTGTAGGCGTAATTGTTTAAAATATACGCATTTAAATCATCAGACGATTCTTTTGTATCATCTGCAACTTGCGATGGAGTACTTTCCCCTTTGGCCAGTTTCGTGAGGTTTTCTGTCTTGGAGATGATGTTCGCCTTGGCAGGTGGGCGAGCAATGGCACGTTTGTCTCCTTGTGGTTTCTGGAGCGAAATCACCTGTATCGGTGCATGCTCGTCGTGCTTGGTCTTGTCTGAGAAGCCACTAGGAAGTAATTCATGGTCAGTATTTAGACATGCCCATTCTAACATAGTTTCGATATTGTACCCTACGTTCGCTTTCATTATTTGTTCAACCTGCTCTCGCTCGAACCCAAAATTCTCAAGGGTCACATACAGCGCATTCAACCTCTTAAAACTTGGCTTTAGTGTACGGCTGCCATTTCTTTCTGCAATCGATTTTTTCGTCTCATATCGTTTCACAAAATCAAAAACCTGATTTTCCAGGGAGCTATTCAGTACAATGTTTGTCACCGCGTTGTCCGCCCCAGGAGATTTCGAACCTCTGGACAGTATAGTTTCATACTCGGGCGGCAAATGGGTGCTCCAGGAGTTCTTACTCTTTGGTTTAGCCCCGACACCCCCTGTTCCTTTTTCAGCGACAAAATTCTCGACAGGTGGTGCATTGTCGACGCTTTTTGGCACTACTGGTTTTTCTTCCCCCTTTGCCACACTCTTAGCCTTGTTGGCCCCAACAACGATCGACGAAGTGGACGTCGCTGGTCTAACTACCGACGAAGTGGATATTGGCCTAGCCACTCGTTTCTTTTTTTTCCTTTTCGAAGGCATATTTTCTATCTCTTTGTATTACTGTCTAGAAAATGCAAACGATGGTCCATTTGTTGGTACCTACAACCTTTTGCATTTTTTTGAAACTTTTACAATTTTGTTAATTTAAAACATCTACACTAACTGTTTCAACCTTGGCGTATCTTTTTTAATCACCATTATTTTATATTATTATTTTTTTATTATATTTTATAATATATTATTGGTATTATTATAGACGACTGACTACTAGACGACTATTATTTTATTATTATTATTATATTAGAAGACTACGAACCCGTGTAGTTTGTTTTAAGACTTAAGACTCTCATTTTAAATCAATTACTATTTCAGTTCCAACCCTAATCCTATCTTGATGCGATATAATAATACAATAAAAAAATAAAAAATGATGAGAAGAAGAAGATGATGAGATGAATTTGCTCTCTGCTGCTGAGGGAATTAATATGATATAATAGTCTAATAATAAATATTACTTACCTAAAAAATTGTGTCAGTTCAACTTTTTATAATTTGGAAAAAACAAAAATTATATAGTATGTTTTAGATAAAACTGAATTTGTTTTTTTATATTAGTATTAGGTGCTGAATTAGAAAGATGCGCCAGTAGCGGCCCCTGTACTGGCACCGGTGGCGGCCTCGGAGGCCTTGACCATTGTGATTTTATCATTCATTCTTTGGTACGGTTCTGGCTTCTTTTCGTCTTCTTTCGGGCACCCGTTTGGTTTGTCGCATGGAAGCGCTACGTGAACCACCTGTCGTGGACCAGTCGCAGCTTCAGCCCCTGTCCCGGTCGCAGCTTCAGCCCCGGTCGCAGTCGGTTCCGCGCCCCTTGGTGCTGTCTCTAGTTTCCCCATGACTGCTTTAAAGACGTGGCTAGAATCGGTTCTGTCACCATGGCAAGACATGGACAATCGAGGACGTTGGTTCGCATCTGGGTCTAAGTAGGACACGAACGAGGCCGCATCCTTTCCTGTTGGGACGAATACAATCCCAAAATTAGTTTCTGGGTTACTAACCCACTCTCTCATCCAGTCGGAGAGGTCGATGCTCATCCACTCGTTCTTTTTCAGGGCTTTGACGGATATGCACTTATCTTTTGGGCCATCGTATGCCGGTTGGTCGTTCCACGTTACATCAGCGGCGGACCACTTCCGAATGAGTTTACATACAAGCAGTTCATTTTCAGTTTCATCGGACACCAACACACGCAGCAGTGCCCTCTTTATGGTCGCGCCCTCGACGGTTTTGTCAAACAAATTCTTTGTCTTGATTTTCATCAACACACGAACCTCGTCGTCATCTTCAACCTTGGTGGTGAAAGACGTCCCGGGCGAGAAGTGCTCCGTTGCTTCCTTTCCACCGCGAACCTCGACGGCAGCAACTACCTTGGAGGACAGTTGAACGGCAGCTGGCGAAAGGCGGTTCTTCCCAGCCTTGCAAGACCAACGACTTGCCTCGTGGGTACGCGCGTGACTGTGAGCAGCATCTTTCACGTTGACGCGGCAGTACGCATTTTGCCCACGCATCCTGTACACTTCGTGCGTAAAGATCCAGTACGCTTGCTTTGCAATGCCAGGGCGTTCCCCCCAAGGTAGGATACCGTTTCGGCCCTCTTCAACGGCACTGCCCCAGTCACTGTCATCGTAGCTGGGCTTCATCCACGTGTCAGCATCCTTCTCGTCTAGCACTGCGGAGCATTTCCAACTGGAACTAGTCACAAGCTTTTCTCCGAACATACCAATGAGGCCCATCTTTGCATCGTTCCCCCCGTTAAGTTTGACGGCGAAGGTTCTCGTGTTGTCTGGTACCTTGAAGCGGTACGTGTCTTTGGCTGGCTCCCACCATTCGCCTTGCCCAACCGTTTTTCCATCCGCAAACAGTTCAAACTTTTTGTCCGCAACGATGGCAACATTCATTCCACCCGAAGTGACCTCTACATTATCGATGGCGTACGCCTCGCAACAGTAGCACGTGTGCTCTTTCTGGAAGAACCTCAAGCGAAGCCCGGCAGTTTTCGCATCGTCGGGCAAACGGGCAGTCATGGTTCGCCACTCGTTCAGAAAGTCTCCGTAAACCTTTTGGGGGTAAGCTTTCAGCTGCTTCCAGTTCTTCTCGTTGTGGCAATCTTTGCCACAGTACTGCATGACCAGGTCCATTGATTCCGCAACTTTCATCTTCGCTTCCGCGGCCATTTCGATTTCTTCCTCTTTCTCGTCTTCTTTGACTTCGTTCACCGCTTCTTCCGCTTCTTCCTCACTCTCGGCTTTGGCGACGTCCGCAGTTTTCTTATCATTAGTCATGGACATGTCATTGACACAGTTCGTAAGCGCTTCTTCTGTATCGATTCCGGGCTTCTTTTTGCAGATTGCCAACGCTTTGGCTTGGCTCAACGGCGTCTTCTCGTCATCACCCTTTGCATCGGCCTTGTCGTTGGCAGCGTTAAGGGCGCGGTCTCTAGCAAACTCGCGGGCGACAGTGGCCTCCGCGTCCACCATGGCAGCCGCTTGCGTGGCAGCTCGCAGACTTTGACCAGCCTTTAAAGATTTAAACGACGGCGAGTATCGAAACGAAGGCTTCCACGCACCGCAGATGAAGAAGGAATCTTCGGGCTTAATCATCCACTTGTTTCGGGTGCTTCTTGAAATTTGGTGGTGGTGCCTTTTGCCGGAACTCTGGATCAATGTTTGTTCGTCGGTGTTGCGGTTACCACGGAATGTCCCGCATATTCCCTCGGCTTTCCCGTCTCGTGGGGCCTTGATGCGTACATAGATGTTCAGCCAGTACGCAGAGCCGCATTGCCCCCTCCACCAATTGTAACGCCACCAGCCTCCTAGGTAAATGTCAGTTCCCCGTGGACCATAAATGTGCCTTCCACCATCGTACGTCAGGCCTTGCCGAGAGTACCTTCTTCCCCACCCAATGTTGCGGCAGACTCCGTTCTCGATCGCGCGAACTTGAAAGTTGTTCCTGTTGCCACAGTGGGGCTGTTCGATCGAGATGGTAGTTCCTTCGGTCCTCATCGCGACACCGGCAGTCGCGGCAATATGCGGTCGCGCCATGCGGGTAAGTTCGTGAATTTCGACGGGGTGCTCTGGGTGCTTGAACATTAAAAACTCTCCGGCATCGTAGATATTAAAGCGCAGGCCGTCTAACGACAGAGGGTGTGGGTCCCCAACGCTCTGGCACTGGGAGGTTCCCATGTACTTGTCGCACCTTTGCCCGTACCAATTGCCGATGCAGTTGCACGTGCACTGGCGGCTGGTGCACTCCCAGGTCTTTTCGTTGCATTTCGATTTGTACACACCGCGCCCGTGCCCGTTGCAGGGCGGCGAGCTTAGGCATTGCTTTCGGGCCTTAACTTCTTCCATGCGCTTCGCCTCAAGCTTGTTCTTCTCTTCATCTTTTTTCTTTTTCTCCGCTTCTGCCTTTTTCGCTTTCGCAGTCTGTTCCGCAGCTTTCTTTGCCGCTTGCTCTGCCTTCTTCTTTTGCTCTTGTTCGATGGCTCGCTTTTTGTCTTGCTCTTCTTTTTTCATCTTGGTGTAATCCGTGTAGCACGTGCCCTCGCCTTTTGTACCGAACGAACGCAGCTGGAATTGTACCGTTCCCCCGGCCCTGGCATCGAACATCTTTGACGTTAACATACGAACGCCGTCATCTTTCAGGGTTTTGCCGTCCTTTCCGTTACCGTCCATAAGCATGCTGCCCTTTTCACCTTTCCCGTTGATACCTTTGACGATTCTGCCGTACAAACCTTCGGCTTCTTCCCAATTGTTTTTGTTCCAGCTGTCAAAATTGTCGGAGAACAAGCGCTTTAGTGGGACCACCGGCTCCTCGACTTCCTTGTTCTGCTCCCGGTCTTCTTTGGAACCTTGGTCTTTTTCCTTGGCCTTTTCTTTCTCCTTCGTGCAAGTCTGAAACTGGGCCAACAATTCCTTGATCGAGATCCTAAACCCTTTCTTCCCGGCGTCATGCATTACTTGCTTGATCTTGGTTTTGTCGCATTTGTATTTCTTGATCGAATCGGTCAAAAAGGAACCCTTAGGGTCGTCTTGGTCATCCTTATCTTCCGCGTCTTTGTCGCCATGGTTCGCTCGGTTCAATCGCTCTTGCCGGCGAGCATTAAGATTTCGTTGAATGGTACCCTGAACATTTGCAACTTCACCAACAACCAGAAGGATGAGAAGCAAATATGCACACGTAGAACGATTCATCTTTTTGTATCAAACCAGCCACAGGAATCCAAATTGGAACAAAATAAAACGTGATCTAATTTCTGATTCTTTCAATTAAACAGTGCGTAATTTTTGAGAAATCTAAATAGTTCCGTCCCTCTGACACACACACACTCACTTAGTCCGTTGTTGCATAAACGATTCCTTGAACGGGTGTGACAATTAGATGTCATTATATCGCTGTGCGTACATAAGTATAATAAATTAAAATTAACTATGAGAATACGAAGGTAGAGCTACATCGATATCATTATAAGTAAATTTACAATACTATTTATATATATTTAAAAAATTCCTTATTATCTTCTTATTGTCCTTCTTATTGTGACATCCCCCCCCCTTTTTTAAATGAATCAATAAATAAAGAAGGAATGTGAACCTCATTCTTTTACGAGCTGGAAAACATATTCACATAGGGAATTATAAAACAATTATAACTATAAAACATTGTATTATTGGCTATAATAAAATACAGCAACTAGAAACGATTGGATTCCTTCTGTAAACGTGATTTTAACTGTTTTTTCTCATTCCTAATAAATTAGCTCTACTCGTACTTATAATTAAAATAATAATACAATAAAAATATCTTCCCCAATGATGTGAGTACACAATAGAATAATTAAAAAAAATAAAAATAACATAACAGTACTGTATGACGTAGAAAGAAGTAATAAATAACAAAAAATAAAAAAAAACTTCTTCTACTTCTTTCTTCTTTCTTTTTTTTCTTCTTCTTCTTCTTTCCTTTTTTGTTGTATAAATACCGGTACGGGCGGGTGCTCTTCTTCCGTCGTCGTCAGGACTTCCTTCGTTGTTGTTCTTTTTTCGTTTTTTTCTACGAAAATGGCCCCAGAATTCTTTTCCGGGAACGTTTGTAATTATTGGAAGATTTCACCTCAGGTTTACTTTAGAAACATCCGAACTTTGTAGAAAAAAAATAGAGTTAACGCAACAAACATGTCTGCCAATCTGTCTCTATCCTTACCTTGCTCTATATATTTTCCGGAAGACTCCTGGAGTCCCCGTTTTGGGCCAGACCATTTTACCGCTAGTATTCACTTAGTAGACACCCAAAGTGGCATTGCAATGTACCATATTTTGATAAAATTTGGGAATGAGAAGAAGATAGTAGAAAAGCGTTATAGTCAGTTTGTTCAATTAAGCAAGCGTTTGAGGCAGCAGAGGTTGTGCACGTCCATACAACTGCCCCCGAAAACGTGCAGTCCCCACGGGTCAATTTCTGGCGAGTTTTTGGAAAGAAGGCGTGCCGCTTTAGAGTTGTACTTGCTTGCAGTATTTGGCGATGAGAATGGTTCAAAGGAAGCAATCGCCTGGCTGTGCGAGTAGTCCCGGAAGCAGATCGCTACGGAGGAAGGGCTCGCTGGCAACCTTCCGGGGTCTCACGAAGTGTTGCCGTTAGTACGAAGTAGATATATGCATGGGTAAAATATCAAAACGAGAGGGAGCACGCAAACAGACAACTTCGAAGGACAAATTAAGAAACAATCGCGTTGCAGGCTGCGCCTCACGGTAGAGGAAAATTCCAGTGTATCTCTATTTGGTTTGTTTTCTTTCGTTAAATTTACGTTAATATTTAAAAAGTAACAGTTGTGTCTTTTTTTAAAAAGAATATTATAAAATTGTTCTCAGGTTTACAATCAAATGAAAATATTTTATGTTATAACTAGATAATCTGAATTAGTTTTTAAAAAAAAAGCTAAAATTAAAATGATTCAATGAGATAAATTAGTAAAAAAACACAAATTATATAGTTATAGATAAATTAATAAAATGTTACTCTCGTACGAAGTAGTTTATATTTTTTCACACAGGACATGCTGCATTTCTAGCTGATGGATCCGGGGACACAAACCGAAAGTTCAAGAATAGTGCTTCTGTAGGTGTGCAAATATGTTCATTTGTGTCCTTTCGTTGTTCAAACTTTCTTCAATGCATTTCTTCATTATCGTGCTCGCTTCTAAATCACTCTTCTCGGGGCACATCTTGTCGTGGAGCCACTTCAAATCGTTGAACCCACGCAATTCTGGCAACCCGGACGATATCATAAGGGCAAACAGCGAGGAAATTAGTGTGAACTTCGATCGAAGAATATTGAACGCTTTGCAGCATATTTCTTCAAATTCCACATACTTCGGATTCGGGTTTCCCTCCGTATATTCGCCCCCAAAAACCGCTGCAAACTGGGGCACAAACACGAAGGGGGCAGTTTCTCGTTTGTACCCAAACTTAGTTTTAAAGTTCCCTAAAAAGTGGCCGAAATCGATGTGAAGAAAACGCCCATCGCTAGTGACCATTAAGTTCGATGGGTGGCGATCCCCAATCCCTAGAACATAGGTCGCAACGCAGTAGCCCGCGCACGAGCGCATAAACCTATTCTGTGCGCCTTCAGAGAGTGGATACATTTCCTCCAGGAGGGCCCGCTGTTCGATGTCGTCCATCACGGAAGTAATTATTTGGTTGTTACTGGACAAGGCCGGGTCTTCCATCCCAGGATTTTCTTTCAAATACAGCCACCGCCTGACAGAAAATTTGGTTTCCATGGTCGTCCCCATCGCCGCGTCGATGAGCTTCACCTCTTTCGGACGCTCTCGAGACTCGTCTCCCATGCATGCCAGTACCGCCGCCACTGTGTTGGCATTGGGGACAATTTCAATCAGCCCAACTTCGTCGCCAGTGGCCACGCAGCCATATGGGGACATCATCAGGTCCAAGTTTTCCTCTTTCCACAGCGTGTCCATAATAGACAGCAGCTGAAGCGTGAGTTGGTCCTGCCGCAGGTCATCGCCGGCCTTAAACAAAACTTTATACGTCTGATCTTTTGGAACCCTCGTCCTGCACGTCAGCCATATTGGTTTCATCTTCGAGCTCATTACCCTGCATTTTTCCGGTATAATGCTGGCAATAACTACGTTCCCACGAAGGGGGAGCTTGAAGGCGTCGGGCAGAACAGTACCCAGCTCCTCAAGGACTCCACCTATCCTCTTCTTTTGCGCCTTTTTAGATGGTATGGCTTTTATTTCCTTTTGCGCACTGTTCAGTTTTTGCATAAAGAAACATTGGTGGCCGATACCGTTGCGGTAGTCCCCGCAATGGCGCAAAAATATACTGATCAGAAGCCCGTAGCGTTCAGTGGCTTCGGCCCTGTGCATTTCGGCCTGCAAGCCCCAGTAGAGAGAGTGCCCCACCACAGTAGGACGCTGTATTGACCTTCGCAGCAAGAATCGGGCCAGGGCAGAGTCATGGCATACTTCCAACTTCAACGCTTGTGTCAGTTGGAGCATGTACATGCACATGTTTCTATTATCCAACATATCGTCCAACCGTTCGACTGCAAATGCACGGACAACAGGGTCATTCGAAGTCAGCAGAACAAGGGCGGTATCGATACTGATCGGACCCCAGCGCCTAATGGTCTTGTGCATTGTTCGAATCGCATTCTTTGCCGTGGGATCGACAGCTTTGACAATGAGAGGTAGGGCCCTTGGGATCATCTTCAGCTCACCAACGTGCCTTCGAATTAGTTGCGCAGATTTTTCCGACAAGTCGGGATTGAGGCAGCACTCTGCCAGCAAAGTGTCGATGCTGACGATTTTTTCAAACTTTGTAGGCATCCTTGCCTCGGGCGACTCTTCGGCATCGGCACCAGCCCGCAAATGCTGATGCTTCGTGTGCGACAAGCACGAGCTCCATGGCTCAGTGTATACTGTGATTGCTTCCTTTTCTTCAAACTGTACTACCAGCATTTTCTGTTTCGCCAATTCGGGGTCGTCAAGATCTTGCTGCGTTGGAGAGCTCAGCATCGACGGAAAGATCTTTCCAGGCAATGCCCCAAGCGTCAGAGGCAGCTCCATCTGACCGCTGATAAACCGTTTTTCGTAATCGTACAGAAAGCACCCGCACCACGCAAGGGCATCAAATTCATAGTTGGAAACGATCTCAAACGTAACGAACGATGACAGAGGGATGTCCGCAATGTTCCGGAGCGCGTTGATCCAACAATCGATTTCTAGCGCAGAAAAGCTTCCCCCATCCCCATCAGTAAGCATTTTTGCTTCCACGGTCAACCGCGGAGTTTGAAAAAGGGTTTTGTTCCCCGCACCGAGCAAAGAAGGGGAGTCTGCCGTGCACCCAGAGCCCGTGTAGGGCCACACATTCATACGAACAATAAACTCTGAATTCCCACTGCAGCACCACCTCCCCGGCGTCCCAGCCCCATGCACGTGCTGGAACAGATCTTCGCAATTTACCAAGTAGTTAAGTTTTACTTGGAATGCCTCCCGAACCGACCGATGAGACTCCGTGATTTCCTCGTTTGGAGTGCACGCCATTAGTTCGTCATATTTTAACGATGTCGCAGCACTCAGAACGAGGGCCTCCACGATCACAACTTCCACGGGCGCGAAGGCCCCACTTGCACGGGTAAGCTGGACAACGTACCTAGGGCTTTCTGTCACCGTCAAATCCGAGTAGTCCTTGCTATTTTGTTTTTCGTGTTCGGCCACTTGAGACACACCGTCCCACAGGTTGCAAAACAAGTGGTCCGCTCGAAAACAGCCGTCTGAAAACCCTGGGAGGGCAATGACAGCTTGGGTACCAGAACTGTGCATGGTGGGGTCTTTCGGATCAAAGTCCGGGTGCGACAGGGCAGTGCCTTCGTATACGAACCGCTCCGAGACCGCCACTGTCCGTTTTATGCCTATGAAGTGCCGCTCTACGGCAGTTGTCGGATCCGAGGTCGAAAATTCCGTAGCCATGAGAGTGCCATCTTTGTAGTACGGCAACGATATCGTAACGTCGTCACATTCCACCGCCTTTTTCAAGTACAACATCAGGCGCTGCAAAATGTCACGAGCGGTTAATTCCGGGCCGATCAAGCCCAGAAACTCCAACTGGTACTTTCCACTTATTTCCGCCATCCTTTTGTTACCGACACTGTCAAGACCTCCTCTGACGGTTACAGAATCCTCCACCCACTTCGTGATGGTGCTGCTCTTAGTCTGCCGGCCCATCGGTCGGACAGTCCTGTCCGTGCTTAGGTTTCCGGACATTTCTTCCCATGAACACGTGTACAGACCGTTGCTTCTGAATTGTTGCACCTCGTCCTCCCCTTCGCCCTCTTCTTCTACTGCAGCCAACAGCACCTCATCAATGTCCACCTCTGGGGCTCGTTTGGACACCGGGGAAAACTGCAGGTCCGTGTCGTCTGGGTTGAAAGCAAAGCTTGGGGTCGCTACTGTGTCCGCAATGCTCTGCCTTTGTTGCGCAGCCCGGCTTTCCCTCGTTGTTTTGTACAGGTGCTGCAGATTGCTTGCGTACGTAGCCAGCGCAAGGCTATCGCCACGGTAGCTCCAACACACAGCGGTCGCATTCATCGCAATGGATTTTCGGCGCTTGATTCCATCGTGCCCTCCTGTATCAACACCAGACGACAAGACGGTGGAGAAATCGTCCCCAGATAGCACGAAGCAAGTAGTGCCCGGGCTCATCGAAATGCAGGTAGCGGCTCGGGGCTGTTTCTTCATGATGGACTGCTCTCCAAACACATCCCCGGCTCCCAACTTCGCAACCACCGCACCAGCGGCATCGGCAATATCGCCGACAGACGATTTTCTCGACCTTTCCGAGACGGAAATTTTCCTCGCCGAAGTGGATAGTTTTCTGGCACTGGTTGTCCTCGTCTCTTTTATCCTACACCAAACCGACCCTGTCTTTACTATGTACATGCAATTGTTCTTCGAGTCCCCTTGGTGCACGATTACTTGCCCCATGGCAAAATCTTGAGTTTGGATGCTCTGCACTATGTGCTCAAAGTGTCGGCTTGGCAGTTGATTAAACAACTGGATCGTTTTCAAGAATTCCTCCTTTTTCATGTCCAACGAAGATGACAAATGCGCCAAGCTCTCGGGTTCTGCTATCGACGAGCGCTGAGTGTTCACTATCGGTTTCTGCGTCGCCTTGCGAAGTTTGTTCTCGTGGACGATCATGTCTGACATCTTTTTCACCGACCTGGCCTTAGACTTTTTGTGCAAGGTGGGCTTGGCGACATCGTGCTTTGGGGTATGTCGATGACCACCACGCTTTTGGTCTTTGATGAACGCAATAGCGTACGTAATGCAAAAGAAAGTCCCTAGTTCAAAAATTTCGCTGGGAAGGTTGCTTAAATTCCAACCAATCGGATCGCGATCCTTTATGCTCGTTTGCTTGCCGTCGGTATCTCGCGGATCTCCAGGGAGGTTGAGCCCCGTGCGGATGATCCAGGACAGCGCCCAGAGGACGAACAGCAAAAATATGCCCACAATGTAGTTATTTACCATGTGGATTCTGTTCAAGATGTCATCTCCTTCCTTCCTCGTGGCTACCATTTTTGATATTGTTTTTCGCGTGTCTCGCACCATGACGAACGCAAGTGCGAAAATGAAAGTGAAGATTGCCGACAAGGCAATCCGCAGCGACGCGTCCGCTGCAGCTGATTCGGGCGCCACCAGCCGGGCAATCATCCGAAAAAATATCAAGAGGACAATGCCAGCGTTGTACCGCCGTATTCTCCCCAGCCACTTTATCGCAAACGTCTTCTCTCGGATGATATGGGTCGTCATGTTCCTACTGAACCGTATAATGTATAGGGCAATGGTGACGTAAAACGCCTCACAAACTGCTTCAAAAATTATTAGGGAAGTTCCCTTGTAATCCACCTTTTTTAAGACGACGATGAGCCCTCTGATGATGTTCGCGAGGGCGGAGGATATCATCGTGACGGTGAAGTCATCGCAGCGGTCGAACAGGCGCTTGGTCGACGTCGTGCACTCTAAGTAAAGGAGCCTTAACGCTATGAACATGCAGAAAAGATAACCAACCCCAATCAAGACGGCCGTCCACAATATTGCGCCGGTGTCTTGTTCAAGAAAGCACCGGTAGTTATAAATGCACTGCAGGCCTTCAGAGCTACCCATTGGTTCCAAACATCTCCCCCCCCAGCACACGACCGGGTCACAATTGCAGAACGTTCCGTTGTACGTCATATCGAAGCTGCAGTCGCACAAACACGTCGCAGTCGGACGGAAGCTTCTTCTTGGACGGGCAAAACGCTGTCCACCGAAGAACAAGTATCTAAATCTTTCTACTCACCTTGCTTTGTCCTCGTACCCCTCAATCAACTGGATGCAAATTGATCATTTCATTAAAAACGTTTCGTTCAGGTCGAAGTTATTCGTTTTGTATTGATCGCAACGCGAACCTATTTTTTAAATTTTTTATTACAATATCTTACTGTATCCACTATAATATACTACTTGGTAGTAGTATTGTATTTTTTTTAATTATTTTATTTTATTTTTTATTATTAATTATTATTAGTCTATTATTATTATTTATTATTTATGGGTGGTTTCGAAGAAAAAAGAAGAAGAATGGACGCGGAGACGGAGGAGGAGGGGAAACAGCATCGAACACCTGCAGAACACAGAATTATTAGCCGACTACGTACATATTATAATTAATTTTTAGAAGAAAGCTGAAGAGGGAGGTGACTAAACAAGAAGAGAAATCTTAGATGACTACTAATATACGTAGAATACTACACAGCAGGATATAATTATATTTTTTAGAAGAAGAAGAATATATACTCGTAGAATATACGACCAGACAGTATATATTGTATTGAACTATTCATTCTCATTGCTTTTAAATACTTAAATACTTGATAGTACACTAAAAATACTTATCATTACACAGTACTGTACCAAATACTCCACACATTCTACATTTCACTGGTTTGGTTCATTTCTATACGTATGATTAAGGAAGATTTGTTTACATCATCATATCATAATCTATACAGATTTCCTTATAATCTTTTCCTTATTGTACCAGAGATTTAGAAAGAAAAAAGGATGATACAGCATAGGAATAACAATTGAGGGAGAGAAATTTTGCTGCTGTAGCCTGTAGCATATAATTTAAACTAGAAACGACTATGGAAAGAGAAGGGAGGGAGGGAATTGGTGTTTTTTTCGTACCGGCACACCGGCACTGTAGCTACAGCAAGCGATTGGGTGGAGAGTGAGTGCGGCACAATTGACTGCTGTCAGCTGTCGTCAACTGATGATGGCAAATGCAATCATTCAAGGGAAAAAATAATAATAAATAATCGAGAAGAAGAAGAAGGTCGTTATTTTTAGGTGGCAATTACAACTACGAACTACACACACACATCATCAAAGAAGTAAGATTTGAATAAAGAGTTATATAAGTACAAAAAATAGTATTCTCTCTCTGATAACAAGTGTAGTGAAGCCCTTTTTTTTTTAACGAATTCAACAATCTCAAAATTTTAAAGCTGTGGTCTGTGGTCTATAAGCTCTTATTCAAAAAAAAAAGAAAAAAAAACAAAATGCATGATGATGAAAAAATAAAAAATATTTTATTATTTTACTTACTACAAAAAAACAAAGCAACATACTGTATCATACTGTACAAAAAAATAAAATAATAACACAATCTAATTATTATTATTATTATAGGAAGAGCTAAAAAATAAAAGCTAAAACAACTAGAACAAAAAAAGATAATATAGTACTCCGACTTTACAAACGTTACTCCAAATTTAAATAGCGTTCAGAATGAAGCAGTGAAGTGAACCGGGTTGTGAGAAACAACTTGTTGTCCATCTGATTGCAAAGCTTCCCCGTTCTGATTAAACAATATAGAATTTTGTTTGATATCCATATATATCCGCCCAGGGAAATATTATTGGCATTTGTGGCGACGGGCAGAACGGTTTGTTGACTGACGGTGAGAACAATGACTTCAAAAGCGAAAGCAACGGACAAATCCAAGTCGAGATCCAGCAGTTCGAGGCGTTCCATGGAGCTTCGCGTGGGTCAAAAGTACAGGCTAGGGAAAAAAATAGGGAGTGGTTCGTTTGGGGATATCTATTTAGGAACCAATATTGAAGATGGCTGCGAGGTGGCAATCAAGCTAGAAAGCGTGAAGACGAGGCACCCGCAACTGTTGTACGAGAGCAAGATATACAGGTTGTTGACGGGCGGGCTCGGGATTCCCCACATTCGCTGGTATGGGCAAGAGGGGGACTACAACGTCATGGTAATGGATCTTCTAGGACCAAGCCTTGAGGATTTGTTCAGTTACTGCGGCCGAAAGTTCAGTTTGAAGACGGTTCTTATGCTGGCCGACCAACTCTTGTCCCGCGTCGAATTTTTACACAGCAAAAGCTTTATTCACCGCGATATCAAGCCGGACAATTTCTTGATGGGGCTCGGGAAACGCGCCGGGCAGGTTTACATGATCGACTTTGGCCTCGCGAAGAAGTACCGCGATCCGAAAACGCACCAACACATACCCTATCGCGACAAGAAGAGTTTGACGGGCACGGCCCGTTACGCGTCGATTAACACGCACTTAGGGATCGAACAAAGTCGCCGCGATGATTTGGAGTCTCTTGGGTACGTGCTCATGTACTTTAACAGGGGCAGCCTACCCTGGCAAGGCCTGAGGGCCAACACGAAAAAGCAAAAGTACCAACGGATCAGTGAGAAGAAGATGTCAGTGACGATCGACGACCTATGCAAAGGATTCCCCGACGAGTTTAAAATGTACATCAGTTATTGCCGATCGCTTCGCTTCGAGGAAAAGCCCGATTATAGTTACGTGAAACGATTGTTGAAGGAACTCTGCTTTCGCGAAAATTTTACGTACGACAACGTATTTGACTGGACTATACTGAAGTACCAGCAGCAGGCGTCACGATCCAGTAGTAGAAACGAAAGCGGCAAGCGCGTTAAGTCTTCCGGAAAAGGCGACGGGGCCGGGGACCGCGAAGCAAGCCGTCGGAGTCGATCTCGTCTCACCGGCGATAAGCCTCGGGAGTCGAGCTCGAGGAGGCGGTCGTCCGGAAACGGCGGCGGTGACTTGTCCAAACGGACTTCCGAGCTGAGAGTTTCCGATAGCCGAGTAAGAAGTTCTAGAAGTGCCCGAGATGGGGACCGAAAGGTTGCCTCCAGCAGCAGGGTTAAAGACAAAGTACCAACATCCAATAGACGCAGATCCGGTGATGGGGGTGGGCATCGTGCATACAGTAAATCGTAAAAAGCAAGGTGTGAACGGTGGGGAAACTTTAGGCGTGAGAAAGTTTCGTCAGAACTTAAGTGAGACTTTAACTTAATCCATACACCATTTTTTAATGATTTTTAAAAACAAGAAAATTGGCTGTTATTTAAGTAATTATTAAAAATGATTTTTAGGTGCGCAAAAAGGCCTGTCGGGTCCTACGATAACTTTTGAAAACGCACGCACGCATCACCACACGCACGCATCACCACACGCACGCATCACCACACGCATTTTAATTAATATGACAGACAACGAGCCCCTTTAAAACATTTATGCCAATTGGAATCTTGACCAGAACTTGGGGAGGATCTGCAATTGGAGGAGATATTGATCTTGAACTGACACCTTCTTTTTTCTTTAATTTTAATAAAAAAACAAATTATTTAGTAACATATGATAAGCATATGTTTTAAGACTCTCATTTTAAATCAATTACTAATTCAAATCCAACCCCAATTATCATACTTATAAGAAAACATACTATATAATTTGTTTTTCATACTATAAGATAACAGCCAACGGTTTTACCTTCTTTTTTCTTTTCTTTTTGGACTTAAAACATACTATATATAATTTGTCTTAAGATAACAGCCAATTTTCTTGTTTTTATGATATGATACCGCGTTTGTTTTATTTGAATTATTTTTTGTAAAAGCCGCCTTGTGTAATCCAGCCACACTACTGCCCGTTCTCTCCAGGCGACCCCGCTGAAATTTAGTGGGCAACCTTGCCGACCGCTTCTAAGCAGTAAAGGCAACATATAAGGAGCCAAATTATCAAGTTAATTATGTCAAGATAGATGTCGACCGCCCCAATAATGTACTCATCGGGCGTCAGGTCAATCTGGATGGCTACAACGTCCCAGATCATCCAGAAACCAAAGATCATGCTCGCAAATCCTGGCCAGAAATACGCCATGAATGGTTGGTTTGGACTTATGCACCAGCACACAAAGGACGTCGTTGCGCCGATCATCAGTATTAGCAACGAGACGTTTGCGAAGGTAAACTTTTCCATCGGCCGGATAGTATAGGCCATGATGGCACTGGTCTGGAAAATAACGCCGCCCATGGCTATAAATACAATGATCCCTGGCAGGTAGTAGCACACCATTCCAATCAAGAGAGATAGGGATATGGTAAACAATGAAAACGCCAGCATGTTCCATGGGGCTTGCTTTCGCACAGCCATGAGAATACCCACGGCGACGTACGGGCTCAAATAGGCGACAAGAACAAACCAGTAGAAGGAGTCTATTAAATCTCCAAGACCAGAATATTTTATCACAGAAATGCATATAGCCATCAGGACGAGCTGTATCAGTACAATCCCAAATACTTTCCGGAGGAACCCCCGGCGAATGTCCTCTGGCATCGATGCGACGCAGTAAGGGTTCATGATCCACTCGTCTTCGTCTTCCTCCATTTTTTCGCCATCTTCGGACATCCTGGTCTCTCGCTCCGAATGCCTAATTTTTTCCGCGGCTTTCTCAAACGCAATCATTCGTGCACGGTGGTCTTGGCTTAGTCCGAACTTTTGGGCTGATTGAATTTTCTGGATTCTGTCGCCACTACCGCCAGTGTCTGTTTTCTCGCTCACGTCTTTGACAATAACGTCGAAGGCACTCGCACGGCGATATCGGTCCACGATGCTCCCACGCTTATAGTTTTTCCGACGATCGCTCTTAGATACCTTTTCCAGTTTTACACCCACACTCCCATTACGCGAGCGGGAAGCCTCCAGCTGCTTTGGCGCCTCCTCGCCACCACCGTTTGGTGGTGGTGATCGCAAAGGGTTCGTATTCGAATTCATCGGAGATAATGTTGAGGTAACGTGTGTTATGTTTATTTTCGCAATGAATGGGAAATTGGTGTGAAACAAAAGTTTTGTCCATCGAACACATGCGTTTACTTTTGTAATTATTTAAGTGTAAGAACTTAGTAATGCACATTACATGACGACTTCGTTTCCAGTCCTTTTTCCTTTGTCTGTGCAGATAGTTGAGGCTTTAAATACCATAAAAGCACAGCAGGGGAACAACATTGGAAAGCGGAAAGAGTCGAGGAAGTGCAAAAATAAATACATTTTTTTTAGACCTATTTAATCACCTTTAAATAAACAGCAGGAACAACAGGTACACAGTATTCATAACATGTATCTAAAATTAAGGCACATCACGTAAACATCCATGATTCATAAAGGATATTTATATTTTACTTAGTACATATTTTTTAAAACAATATGCGAAAAATAACAAAATGACAATTATTAAATACCTTAATGTATCAAACAACGAAGCCATTGAAGTTGTTGTTCTTCTTCCTGCAAAAAAACTGGAAAAAAAAGGGGGGGGGGGGGAAAAGATAAATAAATGGGATAAACGCTAATTGGAATGGTACCAGGTACGTACCTACCTGGTATAATACAGGAATTGACCGAAGTGAGTAGAGTACGGTACAGGTATTGAGGCTCTAATAGTAATACTACAATGTAATAAGGCAATAAAAAGAGATGCCCAACTTTTTTGAGCCCAGTCAAAAGTCCAGGGCGGCACGAGATAACCGCAATTGTGCACTAACAATTGTTTTAAAGGAAGCAAGGTACGTTGTTTCGACAAAAAATTAAGTAGTAAGTCAGCATCATACGCTGCTTAGATATTTTTGGCACAAAAGCATAAAGTAATTTCGAATGGTGAACTTTCAGTTTGCAGTGGTTTGCCTTGTTGTTGCCGTTCTCCAGCCAGCGTCGTGTGCGCAACCAGACCCAAACGACAACGACACCCCGACGATATGGGAACGCCTTAAAGTTCGAGCGGGACAACACACAACGGCGTTAAACACGAACTTTCTTGAGCTCAAGAAGACCCTATCTGAAAAAAATCCGGGATACCTGAGAAGGGCAATGGCCAAAAAAAGAGCAAGTGGGGACCATAGTGTCAAAAGCCCTGCCACTGTGAAACGTATCCTCAAGAGAAAGAATGGCGTTCGAGTCGAGAAAATCATACCAGCTTACCAGGTAACGAACGAACTTGTGTCTCCGCTAACAGTTAGCGACACAAGAAAGTGTGCGAATGCAGGAAAGAGAGCTTCAGGGCTTGCTGTGTTGCTAGAAACCTTTACGAAGCTAGAAACAGTGGACGACGACGAAGATGATGATGATGCCCCGGTGGCGGGTCTCAATATTACAGACGCCGCCGCCGCCGCCGAGGAGGACGACGACGACGACGGCGACGACGACAACGACGACGAAACAGTGGACGACGACGAAGATGATGATGATGCCCCGGTGGCGGGTCTCAATATTACAGACGCCGCCGCCGAGGAGGAGGAGGAGGAGGAGGACGACGACGACGACGACAACGGGAAGAAAAGTGCCAATAAGTTATTCCAATTTATGAAAGCAAGCAACTTGACTAGCGGAAAAGGCGAAGAGAACGATGACGATGACGATGATGAAGAGGAGAGGGACACCGCAGAAACCAGCGGTGGGGTGACGGGTCTCAATATCACGGACGACGACGACGACAACGACGACAACGACGACAACGATGACAACGGCGACGATAATGACGACGACGACGATACGAAGAAAGGTTTTACTCTTATGCGTTTAATGTCCACGAATGCCTTGTTGAAAGTAGACAAGCGTGAATCTTTAAAACACAATAAAGGTGGCGAACAGCGCCGTAAGCAGCACGCCGCCGAACAAAGGAAAAAGGCAGAGTCCGGGAAGAAGGAAGGGATTCAAAAGGCAGAAAATCAAAGAA
>LT642304.1:0-24397 GCA_900128585.1 Stramenopiles sp. TOSAG23-3 | reverse complement strand
ATGCATGCACCTTTGACATTCTTAAAACGAGACCGAGATTGCACCATACGTACTAACGTTTGGATACGTGTTGCAGCACGGTACGATTCTTTTCGTAATCTATCTACGAAAATGTACGCAATTTTCATGCGTGCAATGCTTTGAATGGACCTTGCTGCCTTATTTTTTTGTTGGTTCAGCTCCACTAAAGCGAAGAAATTGGTTTTAGCAAGTTGCATTCTAAATAGTGACTGAATACAAATAAGGGCATTAACCTTTTTTCGCAGTGAGAGCATATACGATCGACATTTAAACCGTCTTTGCAGCGAAATTACGCATTTTACAAACCTTTGATGGTGACATTTAGAAATGTAGGACTGAATTGTCCTATTAATTAAAAGCGCAGCATTTTTTCGTCGCCGAGAATCTTTATTATTAGAGTACCGCCTCCATACAGCTTGCAGTTTTACAGCGGCTCTTATTTCTTTTGATGATTCTATCACTCTTCCACATAAGAACCCAAGGCATGCCATAACTGATTTTTCTTCGGGTAAATTTTCAGTGCAAAACTTTCCAGTCAGCATCGCAGGGACAGACCCCAAACAGTCAATCGCATGATTGAAGGCCAAAAAATTCTGCCTCTCGCCTTCAATTGCAGCAAAGTATTGTTCTTTTGCATTTTGTTGACTAACCTCTTTTTCGGAAAGCCACCGGTCATTGTTTGCCTTTTCATAAAACGATCGAACTCCGCCTATCGATGCGCTAGTGCTGGAGATGGAAGCCTCGGGTAGCAGTTCTGGATGATAGAAATTTACAATCGCGCACAGAGCCCTACCATCTGCAAAAGAGTTTGTGAAGTCATATACTGGGATTTCGTATTGCGAACATACAGATCGAGCCCATTTTTTTAACAAAACAGCGAAAGGCGGAAAATCTGAAATCGAATCATCTTGTTGCTGTTGAAGTGAAAAAAACTTGAGACTTTTTGTGGTCATTGCAGCTTTAATACTATCAATTTCCTGCCTTAGCTTATCACGAGGTAAAAGATTTTTGAGCTGAAAGTGTGCCATAATTTTCCACAAAATTTCTAAAGTGTTCTCTTTATGGGCTCGCACGATATCCCGGGCTTCGATCTTGTATGATCCCCGAACGGATTTTCTAGTCAGCAAAATTCCATAAGATCTCAGCTTATCCAATGCCAATTTGACATTATGTTTCTTTTGCAACAATGAGTTTGCCGGCACTCTTAACTTTCTTGATAGTTGATGCTCTTTATTGTTGACCAAGACGTCAACAAGGCGACAGAGTCTTACACCGTCGCGCAAATCACTCGCAATGTTATTAACTTTGTAATCAAACTCATCTAGCTTCGTCTGCTTGTAGCCTAAAGTGCAACCGAGAAGGGACAAGTGCCTCAGCACATCCCCTTCACCACTAAGAAATTTTTTTGCAAATATTGTAACCATTTCTGCGCTAGATTTAATTTTCGAAGTAATGGAAAATAAGCACGGACCATTTTCCAAAATATTTTCTTCTTTTGCCTTATCAAGAAAGAGCACTAATTTCAAGTATTGACGAAGGGTAAACTTCCTTGTGGACTCTTGGTAGCCTTTGCCGAAAACACCTTGTTTGGAGGTTTTAAATTTTTCTGACAAGTCTGGATCTTGAAGTAGACGTCGAATAATAAATTGCTTTAAAACTCTTCTTCCAGCGTCAGCTTTTGAGCGTTCACCCATAGGGATAATTTCCCCGTACACTGACTCAAAGCCTATTCGAAGCCAAACAGGGTTATACGACATAACCATAGCGACTATTTCCCCCCTAATACCCAAGTCTGCATGTAGTTCTCGGTCTGTTCGCACCCGAAGTTTCTTTTCTGCAACTTCTTTGTCAATCAAAAAGCACACTCTCCCAATGCCAGAACTATGGAGCAACTGAAAGGCCGCTCGTCGAATCTTAGCTTGTTTTTGCTTTTGCAAAAGAATTCGGAAATGGTCCACCGCCATCGGCTTTGTTCCCCCGCCTGGCGCACTGACAATGTTCTTGCCGTCCGACAATGGGTCTTCGGCGGGGTAGAATACATGGTTTAGCCATATCGTAAACCCTTGCATTTGTTTTTCAGCCCAGTGCTCGTCGTATAGCACTTTCCGGGCCTTGTAGTTTCCACCGTCATATTTGGGTGTTGCTTTCCTTACATTCTTAGTTCTTAGCGAACCTCCTCTTAATTTACCCACCTTATCGAAGGAAGATTTTTCTTCAATAAATGTTTTTTCACGGATAGATAGGCTCTTACTGTTAATTATTTCTGTTTGATGCCTTGCAATATTCTCTTTACGTAAGTTCTTAATCTCGCGTTTCCAATTTGATTGTTTCACCGTGTTGTTTTTCTCATAATTTTCGTCAGTGGCATTGACGTTTTCAGAAAGTTTTGTTTTCGATGACTGACCGAAATGAAAAGATACTGGGGTTGTTGATGGTTTTGATTTGATAAAAGGGATTCCTACCGGCCCATTTAATATTTTCAGCAATTTTTCGTCCTTTCGTTTTGCGGAAGGACAAACAGGTTTGGTTAATGGTATGCTTTGTTTCGGCGGGATTCCTACTGGGCCACTCAGTATTTTCATCAGCTTTTCATCGGTTTGAGTACTGCATCTCTGCGAGTTCAAACTATTACTAGTACATTTCTTTGGGGACGGGGTTATGTCGAAGTTAAACGCCCCATTTGTCTTCACTTTTACAGAATTAATCCCAGAAAATGCTTTACTATTTTTTTGTTTCGTTTTCGAAACCTTTTTGCGGGACTCCAGGCCTCTTGCACTCTTCGTATCACGAGAATTTGCAGATTTTAGCGCCCGAGCGCGGTGGGAAAATTTTGCAACGGCCTTGACTTCTACCGGTATGCTCATTCCGCTCACTTTGAAACTAACTTTACCATAAAAAAATGCTTTGCTACACGCTTTTGGCTTGAAATAAACAATCATTTTCCCGTTTGACTTACCTTGAATGGTAAGGACACTAGGACTCACTGTAAACTCTGCATTGGACCTCCCCGCCTCTGGAAGAAACGTGATTTGCTTCTTTGTTGAGTTTGGGTTGTCAACCACTAGTTCCTGCTGATATGCATTGCTCTCATCTTCTATGTTGCCGAAATCAAGTGTTATCTTTTTGTATCCAAAGCCTAAGCATAGAGTGTTCGTTACGTTTGAAACCGCCTTTGAAATCGTAGCAGCTCGTTTAATCTTTGTAGCATTTTTCAATTCCGTTGAAAAGTCGACCTTTCCCAGCTCGAAAGCCATTCGTCTGGTGTCGTTCATGTCCCTGAAGACCCTTGGTAGTACTTATACTGAAACAGCCCTTTTTTGAAGTATGTCGACAGCTAATCAAATTACTTTTTACTTTAAACTATATAGAAAGGTTAAATTTGCGTTATTTCAACAATAATTTTTCAGAAAGTGTTTGCTGACGATGTACATAAGGGCCTTTCGAAACATGAAAGAACACAGTTCCTTTCCTCCTCCTTGGTAAAAAATAAGTAAAAAAAGGAAGAAGGTTTTTGTTGTTGTTTTGTTGTATTCATCTCATCATTGATTTTGTTGTTGTTTAGTGAGAAGAGAATACAAGATGATCACAGTAAGAAAATCAATAATGTTTTGGCGGAGTTTTTTTTTGAAAACTATGCTGTGTCTATATAATTGACAAAATGATCTAACAATGCAGCATTCCATTTTTCAACGTTCACGTGTTCACGTGTTGCTTACAACGAGTGTTATTGTACATAGTAGTTTTATTTAAGTACTATTAAATGTATTTAAATAAACAATGATAGGTCAACTTGTTTCAAATTATTTTTGTTGTTGTTGTAGTTGTTTCAATGCAGTCATTTTATTCGCATATTTGGCTAGAAGACTATCGTAAACCTCTTTTGAACCTTGCTGCGGCTCAATGATACTTGAGCTATCAAGCTGGCAAAAGGCAGATTCTAGGTCAGTTTGGGACAACCCCATGCACACATTGGCGGCGCGAATCGCGCCGCCGAGTGCAACGGATCCTGTAACAGACAGTCTAACGGTCTTAGCCTGGAATACATCTGCGATCACCTGCGCTATTTCATTGTTTTGAGACGCGCCCCCGGTAAGGTATATGGTTTCAGGGCAGAGATTCATCCAACTAGAGCAAAGTTTCATATTTAGAAATTGGCCTTCAATGCAAGCACGAATGGCGCCGTCGGCATCGTTCCAATTGGAAAAGCTTTCTGCGGTGTCGTCGTTGCCGCCAAACAAAACAGGGCAACCATTTTTTAGAGAAATATTTGGACTACATTCTGGACGAAAAAAAGGGACCATCATTTTGCCATCGTTCCCTGGAGAAGTTTTGCCCAGTGCAGCAGAAAACTGTCCCCAGCTGTACCCATACCGATTCCGAACACTTTCCCTTGCCAACGACCCGTTGATAAAACACTGCAGAGACATTGAGCCCCCGAAAGGGTTTCCAAACAGGTGTCCGCACCCGTCGGGGTCGGCGTCGACAGAGTCTGAAATAGCTGCAAAAAATGTGTCAGACGTGCCAAGAGATATTACAATTTTTCCAGGTTGACTTCCCCCCATTCCAATGAGACTACTGGGGTTATCGCCTGTAAATACTGCAACCTTCGTTTCGGCAGAGAATCCATACTTCTTCACGAAATAATCAGACAGACATCCCACTTGCGTGCGCCCTGGGACGACATTTGGTAATTTTTGTCGAAGCTGGGGTGCTGTCGCCTCCAGCAATTCGTTATCCCAGTCCCACGTCCCAACGTTAACCAAATTCATCCCAGCTCCATCGCCAGTATCAATGGGACAGTCAGACCCCACCAGCACACTGCAAAGAAACGAGCTGATTAAATGGATTCGGTCGGTCTGATCGTAGTCGGACTTCTCACTTTTATAAAACTTTCGAATTTGCGGGCCAGTGAACCTTTCGGTGGACTGGCTGCCTGATTTGGAACACACAGTGAAGTTTCCGCCCACCGCCGCTGCAATTTCGTTGCATTCCTCGCTTGTTGAACTGTCCATCCAAATGGGAGAAGTTGAGCGTGAAAAGAACGATTTTAACTGATTTGATAGATTGTTTTCGGTATTCAAATTTTTTAACGCATTGCACCAGTCCTTTTTTAAATATACGGAGCCATGCTGTTGCCCAGCGCCTGAAATTGCGCAAACGTGTGCGAGGTTGCAGTCGGGGGAACTACAAAGTTTCTGAAACAAAACGTCTAAAGCATCAAGCCACATACATGGATCTGAATGGACTTCCCCAGACACAGATGATCCCGGAATAAATCCATGAGGAGCATTGTATTGCGGCAAATCTTTGCCGTAGTTGACGGAAGCCTCTATAACAATTTTATTCTCGTCCAAGTCAATTACAACCCCCGAACATGACTGAGTTGAAGAGTCGATCCCGAGAGTGTAGCGCGGCATTCTGAGTGAAAAGAAACCAAAAGGGTGTCTTGAATTTTTTGAACAAGAGTTTTTATTTTCTATTCCGGTGGATATTGATGTAGTCTCGCGAGGGAATGCCCCGCGGATATTTGGTTGAAGGAGATAGTCAAACTCTACCTCTGAAAAATGTTAGTAAAGTTAGCCTTACGAAGAGTAATAATATAATAAAAATCACCACCACCCGCCCCCCCTTCTTCTTTCTTCGTTGTTCCTTTTTTTTTTTTTCTTCTTGAAAGAAGAAGAAAAGAAGGGGGAGGAGGAGGACGGCAGGCAGGTAAATAGTACTATTATTCCGATATTCCCGTAATACCGTACTAGTGTGGAATAGCAGCAGCTAGAAAAAAAAGGAAGAAAAGAACGACGACGAAAAAAAAAAGAAGTAAGAAGAAGAGAAGTTTTTTGTTATTTATTTATTATTATAGATGATTAGCTAATATTCATTGTAATTTTCGGTATTACTGTTGTTGTTTTAGAAAGTGAAGTATTACTTGTTAGCCCATTAGGCCGAGAATGACATTGTGTACCGAGTCATCACTACCCCCAATTTATCTTTAAAAGCTTCAAGAGACCCTTTTCGAATTCTTAAAAAGAAACTCTCGGATTTTTTCTAGAGATCGCTTACTCCTCGTTGAATGGAAAGTATGCATGCTTGCCGTCCCGTGGCACCGACTTTCCATCGACAACAATTTTGGGAATGCAAAATCGGTGGTTGCGGTCAAAGGAGTTCAAAAACTCGACGTCCTCTGAGCTTAGTTCAAAGTCAAAGGTTTCAAAATTTTCTTTAATGCGGCTCGGAGTCACTGACTTGGGTATTACAATCACCCCCCTTTGGTGCTGAAACCGAATCAAAACCTGCGCGGCAGACTTTCCAAATTTTTTTCCAATTTCACCGAGCCGCTCGTCATCAAGTAGAGTGGGGTCGCCTGGCTGGCTCCAAGGGCGATCTGGTGATCCTAGAGGGCTGTACGCTGTCACGGCAATATCGTTTGAAACACAAAACTCAATCATTTTCGATTGGATAAGGTACGGGTGAGACTCAATTTGATGCACAGCCGGTTTGACGGTCGCGATCTCAAGCACTTCTGTGATTTGCCTTGTGTTGAAATTTGAAAGCCCAATGGACTTTGTTAGTTTCGCTTCGACACACTTTTCCATCGCTTTCCAAGTTTCGATGTAAGAGTCGTTGGAGTAGTTCATTGTGCCGTCCTCTTTCTTTGGAAAGTGGTCGTCTGGCCCGTTGTACTCAAGGGAGATCGGCCAATGGACCAAATAAAGATCCAAATACTCGAGTTGCAGTTCCTTCAAAGTTTTTTTCAGGGCTGCTTCGACGTGCTCCGGCTTGTGGAAAGTATTCCATAGCTTACTGGTAACGAAAACGTCTTTCCGCTCGACAATCCCGGAAGAAAAAGCGGTTTGAAGCGCATTCCCAACCTCATTCTCATTCCCATATACGGCAGCGCAGTCAATATGGCGATACCCTACTTTCAAGGCCTCCAACACGGCATTCTCTACCGCCCCCGCCTTGCTCTTCCAGGTCCCGAGACCGATAAGTGGCATAGTCGCCCCACTGTTAAGTTGTTTTGCCTTTGACATTGTGGTAAAAAATAGAAGTGCTAAGAGTGTTGTTATGCGTATAAAATAGTTCTTTTGTAAGGCCATTTAATCTTCTCCTTTTGTCGTTGATGTCTTTTCTGTTTCTTTATCAATGATGTACGAATAAAAGTTCGCATGACATACTATAATACTTTCTTAGCCGGTTATTCCTCGTCGTCTCGCGTTCGGTTGGGGCGGTCGGTGTACCTGTTATAATAAATAAAAATACGAGTAGACGACTACTACTCATCACTCTCTCTATTATTTTTTTTATTCTTTTTTTGTTTTCTTGTTGTTGTTATTATTATACCGTAGTACGGTAGCAATTTGGATCTTTGTGTGGATAGGAAAGAGCTGAGGAAGGAGGAGGAGGAGGAGAAGGAATAATTGGAAATAGAAGAATATTTATTTATTTATTTATTAAAATAATAATAAAAAATGCGCTGAATCTAAAAATGATTTTTGAGAGGTCGGTTGTTGTTGATGAAGTTTTTTACAGAGAATCTTCTTATTTTTATTCATTTTTATTAGTCATATTGTATTATTTTTTACAACGTTTTACCGGTACTTCTATGGTGCTAAAATATATTAGAATTTTAATAATTGTCTTCGTATTTACAGGTATTTATTACAATACAAGAGCTGTGCCTATAAAAAAATAAAATACAAATGGACAATGGACAGTCGTCTAAATAAATACAAAGAGACTAAAAAATAATTTCTTAGTCTAGTATGATCATGAGATCATGAGAGGCACAGCTAATTTAAAATACCAGGTACCTGGTATTATCTAATGTGGAATACGAGGTTGTAGTAGTGTACAGTATGTGGTGGTGTCCAGGTGGTATTATTATAAAGGTACGGGTACCAAGCGAACCTGGTATTATTAGATAATAAAAAAAAATAAATTATTAATTATTATTATTATATTAAAAATAGTTTAAGAAAGAAGAAAGAAGAAGAATTTTTTTGATGATATCTTTTATTTTAGATTGTTTTTAGTCGTCTCTTTGAATAAGTCATCGCCCGAATAGAAGGTTAAAATGTACATAAATGGTCGTCGTTCATCTAACATTTTGATTTTCATGGCACAACATCTGCACCCTCATTTAAGGCACGGCGTATACTACAGTTTCTTTTGGTCTTCTGCCAGGTACAATGGCAGAAAGCGGCTCGTCTTCTGTTGGTGAGCTTGCGTCTGCAAAGGAGAGCTATGCTTCTGGACTTTTTGATGCGCACGTCGTTGACTTTATTTATAGAAAACATGAAACAGAGATCAAACGTATCAAGTTTCAGCTGCCGTACGTGGATATTTCTATGGACGAGAGGCTTATTATGGAGAATGCAATATCTCAGGAGCGCCTGTGTGTCGCGGCAGGGGTAGAAGAAGACGAAAGCCTAAATTCTGCCTTGAATAGGTGCGTGAAAGACTTGACGTGCAGCTCAGGAAATCTTCCTAGCTTTTTAGGGACCGTTTTGAAGCGTGTAAAAATTCTTCAGTATTTCCAGAATCTGACTGAAGATGAACGGCAACATCAATCAAAACGTTACAAAGCACGCCGAAAAGCGGCGCCAACAATTGCACTTGAACCACTCTCTGAGTTTAATTTGCGGATGCTTTCTTCCCTTACGAAGATTCACGCTGGGGGTAACTGCGACCGTAAGCCTCTGCGCAGCGTTTGCAATTGGTTGAAAAAATTCTCAGAGGAAAAAGGGGCGCTCTCTCTGTTTTCTGAATGGAGTCCTCCGATGGACAGTGAACGAAAACTGGTCACGGTTCAGGCCCTGTCTTCGGGCATCGACCGTTCAACGATTGTGTTGCCTTATTCCGCGCCGGGGAAAATTTCCGAAAATTTGCCATTGCATTTATGTGTACCTGGAAAATGGAAAGCTTCGCAAAAGGAATTGCCAGGAATGGTTTTTGTCCCCGCGCGCAACCGGGTCAAAAGCGAAGTTGTGGTTCGTGTAAAAGGGAGCGAGCCGGTTGCTATAAAAAGCATGGAGTTCTTTTTTACGTCAGAGCTACCTGAAAGTATATCGGTCCAGGTTTCTTCGGATGGGACGTCTTGGTTTCGCGTCTACACACTTCAAAAGCCGTACATAACTAGAAAAACTGTCGTTTCCTTGGAGGGGAACATGTTGACGCATGTGAAATTGGAATGTAAGCATACTGCTGACCCAAACCGAAAAACGCATTATCTCCCAGTTGGGATTTGCAATTTTCAACTATGGGGCAGTACGGATCGCCCTTGCACGAGTAACCGACGTCGCATAATCAGCGACATTCACACTTGGCTTAGCGAAATCTGCTCCACAAACCGCAATACAGAGTCGAATTCAGATGCTATCAAAGCGCTGATGATGCTGGTAAGATTAGGCGGTTCTTTCTGCACCGTGTTGCACCTTGTGAAAGCGTGCATAAAGTCCGGCACAAACCCTTTGTACAGCCAAACACCCGTTACCGAAGAAGATGGTGCGTGGAGCAGCTTTTTTAAGGACATACGCAGGCACTGGGATACGGTCTCTTCTACAGTTCTGAATGAAGTACGTGCAAAGGGGCGGGAGCCACGGTCGGAAATAAAGTTGAGGATAGCAGAGATACAGGGGGATAAAAGTGAATGTACAGTGATTGAATACCTCATGGCGATGCTCTGTGAAACTACAGAGCTTTTTGATATCTGGCCTTTAGAAAATGATCTCCAAGTTGCTGACCTGGACTTGGAGGTACCATTTTGCATTGAAGGTTGTGTTGAGACGTTTTATTTGTGCAACCAATTTTTGATAGACCCGGCTTTAGCGAGCGGTGGCTTTCAGGATAAATTTAAACAGGATACCTTTAAAGAGCAAATCTTGACCCTGTTGAACGCATCTTTTCGACGCATTAGAATTTCTATGGTAAATCCAGCAAGCGTTGGTTTCGAAGCAAACTGTTTACAGGATTTGGCGAACACTCTCTCAAGGATTACCGCGGACGCGTCTCTGCCGAAAAGTATTCAATTGAAAGCTGCCGGTGCGTTCTCGGAAGGATTCGAGTGTATTTACTCCTCGGAAGCAAAGCGCGTTAGCGTATTGACGCAAGTACTCAAGGATAACGAAGAGCTAGAATTGGACCAGCTTAGCCCTGGGAAACAGCAGCTTATTGCGAACATGTTGAAGAGATTTAAGGGTGGCATTGTCAACAGCCTCCCCCAGGCAAATAAATTTTGTACCGAAGAAGATGCCAGAAAGCACGCTGGTCCGTTAGCCACACTGTTCAATTTTAGTGTGGATGGAACCGTAGACTTGTTGACAGGCGCCTCACTGAAACCGAGCACAGATTTGCAAGATAGCGCGTTGAAACTCCTAATGGATTATCAAAGGCACCTCATGGCCTTGTTCAGCCGTGAATCCTCAAGGTACACTGCTCCATCGCGAGTCACGATTATATACGGGGAGTTGTTATGTCAACATGCCCAGGTCATTTTAAAGACTGCGAAGAGCGCAAAGCTGTCGCGCGTTGACCTTGATGCTGCATTACAAAAATCAATAATTCGGCAGCTTCTCCCTTCCTTTGTTATGGAAGCATGCTTAAATTTTCATTTACTTTGGTTATCCAAAATGCTTGTCCCTCACCTTGTCGACACAATTAAGCAGCTCGATGCTTTAAACGTGTCTTTACCTCATATCAAGAACGCGGAGAAAACATTTTATACGAACAATAGCTCAGATATAGACAAAGAACATAATCCGACAGAGAAGTTTGCTAACGGTACCAGCCCCCCAAGGTTCTCAACAAAATTGTTTAAGGTCGAGAAAAGTCGTCCCGTAGACAATACGGCAAAACAGTTTTTAGATGTCATCGAGGATGATCACGATATTTTAACCACTAATGATCAACAAACGGTAACGTCCAACACGAGCGGGGTCGTGACTGTCTTCTCGTCCAGTGGTGTAAGTCATGGCCTCCATGCCTGGGAATTCAACATCAACTCCGCCAGCATATACATTGGCGTGTGTCATTACATATCAGCTGTTTCTTACGCTGGGGTAGAAGACCAGCAGTCTTGTTGGGCCGTGAACGTCAAAGACGGCTCGCTGTGGTATGGTGGGCAGAAGGTAGGACAATTGGATTATGAAGGGAAAGCAGGTGATATTATCTGTATGAAACTAGACACGGAATCAGGCACATTGAGCTATTTTGCCAATGGTGTTTTTTTGGGCAATGGGTTTGAAGGCAGCACGAAAGTTGAGAGAGTAACCAATACTGAAAATCCAATACATCTGGTCGTCACAATGGAAGATAAAGGTAGTGAAATTTCTGTCCGTGGTGCCGGATACAGCGGTGGGACTGCCTGTCTTCCCTATTTGCTAGACCTTGAAAAGACAATTGTTAGTTGTACTTCCCTATTTGCATCCTCGCTCGTGTCTGGAGTTCCAAACACAACTTTAGAGTTAGAGATGGATCCCTGGTTGGCCTCGCCGCTATTTTCTGCTGGCTTGAAGGAACATGAACTGAACGAACAATTTAGCGTGGAAGTTCATCATACTGGTGAGCTTGGAATTATGTTCGAAGAGTCCATTATGGAATCGCAGGGAGAGGATTTTGTTGCTGTCGTGAGAGGTTTTCGGCGCGTTGGCAGTGAGCTCAACGAGCGCTCTTTTTTAGAGAAATGCGGTCTAGTACATCCTGGGCATGTACTCACAAAAATTTCTTCGTCTGTCAGCGTACACTCCAACTTTTTGTCTTTGAACGATGTCTATCGTGCGATTCGAGAAGCATCGAGACCCTTAAAACTTTTCTTTTCGGTTCCTAAACTTGACTTGGTGTCAACATCGAGCAAAGAGACCGGCGACTCTGCCTGGGAAGAACTTATTGACCCAGATTCTCAGCGTTCCTACTTCTGGAATAAAGCTACAAATGTAACGCAATGGGACAAGCCTGCAGATACCATGTTGGAAGATTCTGTAACTACCATGTTAGAAAAGCCGGGCAAGTTTTTGCTGAAAGTTTCTTCCACAAATAAGATTCTAGAATGGGTAAATTTTCAGGACAAAAAAGGTGGAATGGACCGTATGATATATAAGAACAAAGTTCTTTTAAAGCGATTGGGTGCCTTTCCCAAGATGGAACGTAAGTATCTGGCCGCAATTTTGTGGCAATCGGGGTTGTGGGCCCTTTTGAGAGATCATTTGAATGGAAAAGTGTTCGAGTCGGACGAAAATTCAAAGGATTTTAAAAAGAATATTTCCGAAATTGCTGCCAATGTTAGGATATTTCGTGGTTGGTTGCGTTCCCAGAAATCTATAGATTGGAGCGAGCGATCTCAAATTATAGCCGAGGAAGAAAATGCGCCTGTGTTTACAGACGAAAAAAGCGAAAGTGCCTTTAAGCAGAGACGGAGTTCAAATTTGAGCGGTACTTGGTCAAATTTGAGCGATATTTTTGACGAGGGTATTGGAGCCGTAGAGACAAAGGAAGAGACTCGCTCGTTCAGCGCAGAACGAAAGTTATCAGGCAGCCATGTTGCTGAAACGGTAGGAAGTGACAATTACTCAACTCGAGCAATGGTTCGCGCCCCGCGGTCTTTCGAGGAGTTATGTCGGCATGTCGAGGAACGATGCAGCTTTATCCTTAGTCTTAATTCGGCAAATTTTAACGATGATCTAACCCCCGGACTTGCAGGTAATCTTTACGCAAACAACGTTGCTCAGACTTTAGGGCTGGCGAATACATCGATGGGAGTGGTTTCTGATGAGGATATTGCCAGTGATGAACAAGGTAAAGCAAACGAGCAGAAAAGTCCTCTGCAAATTGCATGCCTAGCTGTTAGTAACTATGCTCAGCACGGTGCCATAGCCGCCCCAACGCTCGTCAGACTCCTTATCAACATTCGCACGGCCCGTGTGTTGCAGCGAGTCGAGGGATTAAATTATTTCGCTGACTTAATTGGTAACATTAACATTTCATCAGCCGTGGTAGATTGCCTACTTCCTTTGCGGAGATCATTAGCAGGAGTTTTTCGTACCGATTCTCAGTCCGTCTCGGCAGACATAGCGACCCCGAGCTCTCAAATTGAATATTTGTCCATGACCATCAAGCGCAAGCATCACTACATGAAGAACGTAGACGGGTGCTCGACTCGTGCTATTGGAGATCTTAAGAAAACGTTTGATTTTTTGTTCTCTTTGATTGTTAACGTTTATAAAGAGCAAACCAATGATGGTTACTCAAGAAACCCAGCTTTAAGCCAAATTGTGTTGGATACATTGTGTTTGGATTACCAGTCCCGAGATCACAAAATGTTGCTATCGTCAGGTCTGCTGCACCATCTTCGCAACACATTTTCGGTTGTTACTAGAAACAGAATGTCAGAAGCGTGGTTTGGACGACATTCTACATCATGGAATCCTGAAAAGAGCTACAGCACAAAAACTGCAGTGGAGTTGAACGATTGGAAACCGTGGCCTCCACACATAGTGCGACAAGCATTACAAAGTGGTTACCTGACGATAAGGGAAGTAATTTGCAAAATCAGAGAGACGCCCAGAGAATACTTGAACCCTCAATTTTGGGAAAGTAGCAACCTTTTGGGATCCTTGTCAGAAGCAGTTTCTCATCATACTATCTCATCTGTGCTTGAAGCATACGATCGATCTTTGAGGGAAGCTATGGAATCGATATGGGAAGATCACTTGCGATTAAAAAAAACGGAAGCAACAAAGGCTGCCATTATGGTCCAGTCTATGTACAGAAGAAGGCAAGCAACTCGACGCGTTGAAATGATGAAACAAGGTGAAATAAACGCATCTCTTCGGACAGGCTTTTCTGATTACGTTCTGCAAGGCACCGGTCATGAAATGAGACAACTGCGTCGAGGAGCCTGGGCTTTCTTTCGGTTTTTAGCCACTCTTTTAGTTGGTGGAGTCAGAGACTCCGAGCATTCCCAAATAGATAGTAACATGGATCAGTTCTCAAACACCGAAGCACCCTCAGATGAAATCATTGTCAGCAAATCGCGTAGAATGTCTTCTAAGATATTTTCTCTGTCGGCTATCAACGATTCTATTGATTTGCAGAAAGAAATTTTTGATATTCTGGAAAGTGAGTTCTTGATCTCAGTGGACATTTTCACTCGTAAAGATTGCAAAGAGTGCGAATTTGTTGAAGCCATGGAAGCAGAATCGTATGTTTACTCTCATCTTCTATTTTATACGTCAGTTGTTCGAGCGAAACATATTAAAATATACCTTTCAAAAATGGAGGTTTTAACTGCAATGTGCCAGTTACTGTTTGCTGGGTCTCCTCGAATAATTGGTCTTACGCTTGGAATTTTAAAAAATATTTTACATTGCATTGATCCCCTTGATATGAACAAAGCGTTCGGACAAGCTGGAAATAGACTACAGCCTGGTGCTATGGAGATGGGCATGCCCACTGACAAATTCGATGGAAACTCCTTTGTGTCATTTTTGGTATGGCGTTCAGCCTCAATAATTAGTCACGGGAGTGGTCTGACCTGTACTCACAGTATTTTTGACTCCATTTTTAAAGGAATCAGAGAAGCCTGGTCAACTGGAGCTGGAAGCGGGTACGTATTAGCCCGGCTATCGTGTGAATGTCTGTCGTTACTTAAAGAGATGACAAATTGGGGAAAATGGACTGACACTGTTCGTGATTTTGTATATCATATTTTGAGCAGGTTTTCAGCTGACGGTGTGCTTTCTGTTGGCTCTACCTATGAAGATGTTGAAAAATCGACATTGGCCGGCTACGCAGCTGTTGCACTCGGTGTTATGGGTGGAATCAGTGATATGCTAAGAATTGGAGGCAAAGTCATTGTGAACGGGCATGAAAACACCGAAGCCCGTACTATTTTGTACACAAGAGGAATGGCAAATGCATTAATTGTTTTAAAAGAGTCTGTCTCGGCACCGCCCCAGCTTGTACCTGCCGATTCTCTAATACCGACTTTCGACGTGCTGCCAAAAGAAGGCGTCTTCGAGCTAAAAGATGGGGGTGACCTAGCCATAAAAAACAAAAAAATACGACGGTTATCCCTAATGGATGGTTTAATTTCAAACAAGAATATCAATAACCAGTGCCATTTGCTGTATTTACGATCGTGCGCAATAAATGCTCTATCCTTTCTTTTGGGGCACGGCCCATCTGCTATTGTTGCTCGAGACACGAAAATTTTGAGTGAGATGTTTGCAGTTGCTCTACAACCATTGGATTTATCTACTTTTGTTACTCCCGAACGGCTATCGCAAAGGTTCAGATTGTTACAAGAATGGGGTTATGAAGTAATGTCTAAAGAGGGAAGCTCGATGTTACTGAAAGGAGAATCTAAAGTTTCCCTTGGTAATCCGAGGGAAGCAAAGGATCACCCTTCGCCGGTCCGCGAAAACGTTCAGCGCGACGTGATGCCTCGACAGAGTGTTGAACATTTATCGCTGAGGACAGACATAGATAACGCTGTGCCGTCAACCCGGAATGTCTCTCAAAACGTAGCGAAGAATCGTAAGGTAATGGATACGGCAGTGGATGTATGGTCTATGAATGAAACCGTTTACTCGTTAAGACTTTGTATCAAAGCAGTAAAACTCACGGAAAGGAACGGCGAGTACGATTCTCACCGGGCTTCTGAGTGGCTAAAAACGGAGGAAGCTGCAAAAGTCAAGTTGACTCTAAGTTTGGAGCAAACCGAAACGTCCTATGAAATATCGAATCGCTGGGAGCGTGCGTCGGAGCTTTCGCAAGTAGGGGCCTCAGTGAAGCTGTGCTATCACGCTCTTGAACTCTTTGGCGACGATCCCGTGAAAGCAGGCGACTGGTTACTGATGAATGGGATGCCTCGTTACTCAAAGCTAGATTATTACAACGCTAGCGTTGAAAATAAGCCCGAAGACAATGATAATCCTAAATCTTGGGCTTGTCACAAGTGCACTTTTTTGAATGAAGATTTGGAAGCAAAAGAATGCCTCTTGTGTACAACGCCAAGGAAGGAAGAGAAGGTACAAAAATCTCCCTCTGCCAAACCACCGTTCGTAAAAAAAAATAGGTTTGAGGGCGCGTGGCCCGGTTACGAATTTAAGACTGGGAATGAGGGGCTTGGGTATTACTTGGGATCGAACTACACTTCGTTGCCATCGGAGAATACGGCAATTCCCGAAGGAGACGCAGTAGTGCTGTCGTCCATTAATGATGAAGCGGAGCCCTTAGTTTTGGAGTCAAGTGAAGAGAACTGGGCGAAAGGTTCAAAGAGCATTGCTACTAAAGTGATGGAATCGTTGTCAACAAATGAAAGTTCGATTGATGATAATTCGACGACGTCTGATCAAGTTAAACTGGAGCACATATGCACTCCTGTTTGGAAGGGGATGATGTTAATTGTGAGCGACAGCATTGGTCATGAAAAGCTTGTATCGGGACGACTAGGGGTCGTGGTTGATGTAGTTACCAAGAAAAATAAGTTGCGAGGAGGATACAAAGAGTTGGAGTCTGTTAAGTTGGAAATGCTTGACCAGTTTACTGGTGTAAAAACCACACGTGTATACCCCGTTGACAGATTAAAAAGGCCTGTCCAGCTCTTTGGTGGGGCAATGCTTGGAAAATTTACAGTGCTGAACCTGTTACAAAGTACTGCTGACTCGCTAAGCAGTTTGTTTGCTCGTAAAGTTATCCTGTCGACAGTATTAGATCTAGACCAAGCTTTCTCCGTGGACGATTTGGGAGGTCCGAAGAATTTGGTCAGTTTAATGAAGTATGTTGCTGCAACTGATGATTCATTTATGGAAGAGAGCCTGGGGAAAACTAAAAAAATGAATAATAAATCGACGCTAAACAAGCTAAGACAACGATTCATAGACATTTTGTCGGCACAGGCCCTAGATGATACGCTCTCATCGACGCAAACACTGGACGACTGTCTGGTGTCTGAATGCATCTGGAACATAAGGGAATGTACTTCACCATTAAGTTCAAATTCAGACGAAGAGAATGTGGTTGTCCGGGAGTCATTGCACCCATGTTGGCCAAGATGCACGTATACGGGGGAAGTAAGTATTGATGGAGCTGCTGCCATTAGAATTGAATTCGATAAAGAGTACACTGATGAGATTTGGCAGCATCCGCAAGTCGAACTCACTTTTTTTACTGAAAAAAGTTGCCGGGTGCCTATCAAAAAGTTCAATATTAGGAACGCGCCAAGATCGTTCATTATCGAATCCAAAAGGGTTTTCTACAAATTTTCTTCTTTTTACATGGATGAAAAAGCAATATCACGAAATGATTCTTTCCGATACAAAGGGTTTAAGTTTGAAGCATCCGCTGTCCGAGGGTGGGGAATGTGGATAAATGAAGATCAAGTGACCAATATCCCTAGTCTAAATTGGGCACTCTGGTTAATGGCATTTTTAATGGGCCTTGACGACGCTATTTCTGCAAAAATTCACGAAGGGGAATTAGTGGGAAATTTGACAGAGTACTTGAAAACACCTAGTGCACCATATAAGGATCGCATTGTAGTGCTGCTTACACAATTGTGTCAATGCCCATGGCTTTTTGATGAGCGCCCAAATCTTGAAATTTTTGACGGTGTGTCCGAAGCGGTTATGGCCAGAGCCGAAAGAGAGCACGCTACCCATTTGTTCTTACCCCACTCTTTGCCTTCTTTGGTCGAGTTGTGCATGACTATCAATATGACAAAACTATCTTTTGCCACAAACAGCAACTATAAGAGAGAACCAATGAATCCAAAGATAGATCAAGGCATTCCACTAGATCCTCCTTTGGAACTAGAGGAGCACAGGTGTATGGAGTATTTATCAATGTTGGATAGAGACACAAAGCCATCGCGGGAGGTTATATTCGCAGATTTAATTAATCTGGTATCGTGCATGAGCATGAATGCACGACTTCCAGACCACCTAGCTTTATGTGTATTTCTTCATTCAAGGGGCAACAGATATAATACCAATACACATCGCACCCGTGTTGAGCGAATGGTCCGATCACTATCTACATGGACACCAGAAATGGACGCGCAATTGGTCCATTTACTAAATAACAAAATGAAGAGAAAAGGAATGAACCCTTTGAAATGTCAGCCCAGCGAGTTGCAAATCTCCAGTGCTGAATTGCGCAATTATACAAAGTTGCAAGCATTGAATGATTTGAACATTCGACAGCGTTTTGCCTTGCTAAAATTGTTGAACTATTTCATTGACGGTTTAATGGCGTGGATTGATTTCAAAAACTCGGCCCAGCCGTGGTCAATTTCTGCAAAACTGCAAAAGTTGAGCCATACGATATTCTTTGTGGTAAAAGAGAAGTTTCTACGATCTGCTCTGGACATGACGTGGGGTCATGAACAAGGAAGTGGATTAAAAGTATGCCTTGATCAATTGGACTCTGACAAATCTGAACGATTGGGCCTGTCGAACCCACACAAAAGTAAAAATTTGTTTATACAATTGCACTCACAGCTACATGCTGTAAGTGTGTTTAAATTAAGATCTAAGCTGAAGACAAAGAACGAGCGAGGGGTCCAAGCACTATTTGAAGTCCAATATGTGCTGGGAGAAGGCTTGGATTACGGTGGTCTCTACCGAGATGCTATGAATACAATAGTTGATCAGCTTTTTTCAAAAACCTTCTCCCTCTTTATTTTGACCCCAAATGGCAAGAGTCACGATGGTTTGAACCAGACCAACTACCTTCCAAATCCCCAGTGCACAACGCGTGAGTGCATTAAAATGTTTGAAACAGTAGGGAAAATTATGGGAATTTCGTTAAGAACAGAAGGTTTTTTCCCTTTTAAATTTCCACTACTTGTGTACAAACTTCTAATCACCGACTCTATCTCTATGAGTGATGTTGCTTCAATAGATCACAGAGAAGAAAGCCGCCCGAATGAAAATAAATTCAGTATGGTCGACAAAATAAAACGGTGTCCAACAGAAGACAGTTTTGAGGCACTGCCATCAACGCTTTGTTTTGAATTTCTGAACTGCTCTGGTAAAAAAGTACCTTTATTTTTGGGTGGTGAAAAAAAGAAGGTTACGTGGAAAAATCGTTCCAAATATTATCACCTGTATACACAAGAACGAGTTCACGAATTTGACGTGCAAGTCGATGCTATTCGGCGAGGACTTTCTTGTATTGTCCCATTTCGAGCATTACAGTACCTTACTCCAAGTGAATTGGAAATTGCTATATGTGGGGATGCCGATATTGACATCGATTTTTGGAAGGCACACACAAGATATACGGGGCCAGGTTTTAGTGCAAATTCGGCGCTTGCCAAAAGATTTTGGCGAGTTATGGGAACGTTGTCACATGAGCAGCGGGTGGCCTTTATAAAGTTTTCGTGGGGCCGTTCTCGCTTGCCTTCTAGAAACGCAAGAGAAAAATGGGAATTTAAATTGACCACTACCAACGCGAAAACTTCCAGTCTGCCGATAGTTCATACATGTTTTTTTCAGGTTGAATTGCCAAGTTATAGTAGTGACTCAGTCATGCGCACTAAAATTGTTACCGCGATAGAATACGGCTTAGGTGCTATGATGAATAAGTGAAAAAATTATTAGGTTCTTATGATAATTTAACTAATAATTCAATTAAATTTTAAAAATTTTAAATAAAAAGATGAGTTCTCTTTTATTACGAGTTTATAAAAAAACAAATTAAAATATAGTAATGTAAAAAAACCAAAATATATAGTATGTTTTAAATATAGTATGTAATATTTGCATTTTTGTGTTTCCTAAATTGTCATTTTCAACCAATGCTTGGCCTTCTCACTCTGTTGTTAGGAAGAACTATTCCAGAACTACTCCAGAAAACTAATCGGCTCTCCAAAACATTACGAATCTCATTAAATCGTTCCAACGGCATAGAGTCCTCCTGTTCCAGGCGCTGGCGTGTAGCAGAGCGAGATGGCGGGGGTGGAATCCACCTTTGCCAGCCATTTGCTACTCTAATATAGCCATTAGAAATCTTACCAATTTCAGCAGGTGCTGGCCTTCGCAAGTTAAGTTCGTCGTTTTGCCTCCACTGAAACTTGAAGCCACAAATGCAACGAACAGAATCGCACCCGTCGTGTTTCATTAGAGGAATTCCGCATCGCCGGCAATAATTTACATAGGTTGAAAATTTGTGTAGTTTTTCAATGTTTTCTTGACAATTGAAAGCGGGGTGATGGGCGGATTTACAATAAAAACACATTCGTTTTTGGCAAGTACAAGGCATAATACATGAACGATACATCATGTAAAATGCGAATTGGAATTGAAAGCTTTTTTCAAGATCTTGGATAGCGTGGGCAATTTTCACCATAGAATCACACCGAGCTTTTATGCAAGCTTTCGACTCAAAAGATACTTTTTTAGACTCGATCGGACCAAACGTTTTCGAAACGAATGTTTTTGCGTCCATCTCTCCATTTTCAAATTGTATCAGGGAATCGGAACGTTCAACTTGTGTCGGGGATTCTGATTGTTTTCCTTCTTCTCGTTTTAAATGTTCTTTCATAGGATCCGTGCAGAAGAGAGAGTGTTCGGTGTGACAACTCGTGCATCGTAAAGACAAAAAGTTCCTCATTTTTTTTACATAGGTGCAATAATTTCTGTGCCCGCAGTGCTCTTTCCAACCACTAAATGAAACTTTCTCGTTGCAGCCAAAGCATTTTAATGATTGTACATAGTAAGTATCTTCTAATGCTTGTTTCAAATACTGCTGTAAACAATTTTGACAAGCTGAAGAACACGCCGATTTACAAAGTGATACAAGATTGTCTTGAGGCTCAAGGCATATTGCACACGTTTGTAAACGGTGTTCCTGTTCGCATGCGTCGACCGATCCTGTCTCCGATAGCAGCTGCGACATATTATGAATTGAAGGCTTATGTTTGGTGTGACTGAATGTAGAGCGAGTTTTTTTTATACTTGATGTTTTATGCTACATTGTTCCATATTCTTCACTTTTCTAGCATTTTAATTGTGAAATCCACATCATTCGTTCATAAAGGAACACCACGAACGAATACCACCACCACTGCGTAGGAGATGTTGTGGTGTTGAAGAAAGTGGTGAGAAGAAGTGATGAAGAAGAAGAAAAAAAGAACGAAGAGGGAGAAGCAAAAAACAAAATGCTGAACGCAACATAGACACAGCATATCGTTCTTTTTCATCATCACCCTGTTCTTGTTTCCTATAGTGTGTAGTTTTGTTTCTGTTGATAATTTCTCCTTGGGTAATGAAAGAAATTTCACAGAAGGTCATAGTTGAAACTAATACTATTTCCATGTAAAGCCTTACAAAAATAATTACGAGGAATTTTATATTAAAAAATAAAATTGAGGAATAAGACTCTCTCAAAAAACAATTCGTATCTAAAATTATACCGAGGCTTTGATACCTATATAAAATGGTAACAATACAATATTATTGTACTTGCAATGTTTTTTACGAAAGAAAGATGAAGGCTGTGCGGAAGGAAGGTTTAAAATGCTTACCTGTGTGCGTGTGGAGGGGGGGGGGGGATTATTTTATTAAAAATTGCTGCTGCTGAGCAGTCCCTGTAGTACCAGTATGAGGACTATAATACAATTATAAATAGACTAGAAGTAGTACAATCTGATGAAAGATTAATTAATATAAAATAATATTGAGATAGCATCAGTCAAAACCCAGTTATTTTAATTAATACTCTTGTACTGTTTCATCATCCAATCTGTTGAATGATCGTCAACTTGCATGGGGATTGCTCTATATAGCAAATCGAAATGGAAATACATACACATCAAATTGTCTAGGTTGGAGCGCTGTAAGCACACTTTGTTCATTTGTTCATTTGTTCACAGAAAATTGCTGTCATGGTAACGCCTAAGTTCCGTTCCTACCATTTGGGTATTTTTTTCCTTTACTTGATTGTATCCAGCGAGGCCATCGCCCTGAAGAGAAAAGTAGATGAAGCGGTCAATACTCCACGGTACTTAGAATCCCATGCGTTTGGAGGTGGAATGGACAATTTAACCCCAGAGCAAATCATCGAGATACACAATAGTTTGAAGGAAAGCCTAAGCTCCAAAAATAGCCCAGTTCTTATGGAACTAAAGGAGTTGTCCCCAGTCAACCAGGACGCATCCCCAAAGGAGATGACGAAATATAAAAGGGAAATATCAAATATTCTCCACAAGTCGGTACAACCGTTGCAAAACGTTATCGGTTTGCTGGAAATGCATGGGGTCGGTGGCATTCTGACATCTGAAACCAAAGGAAAAAATCTTGCGTCGGGGGAGTGTGAAAAGACCGTCTCCTTGTTAGACACATGCGATACTAACAACGAGTGTAATAGCTCGAAGACGAACCCGTGCAAAGGCCTGTGTCAGTGCAATACCGACAGAATTAATAATTGCGAGTGCGTCGTAAACATCACCTTCGATAACCCGCTTGCTGGAGCTCTGGACAATGAGGCCAGCATTGTCAGCATTTTCAAAGCCTCTAAATCGTCCCCCTTGGAGGCCCTTTTGGGGTTCGTGGATGGATTCCTAGGCGGGATGTTTACTGATATCAGGACCCCTTGGAAAAATAACAAACACTGCTTGGCGTTCAAAAGTGATTTTCGTGATGGGATTAAAGATGTAATCCATTCCTTTAAAGAATTACTTCACGCCATTAAAAGCAATGCGAAAATTCTGTTGTTCTCTAAAGCCGCAAGAAATGAAGTTTTAGCCCATATCAGAAGTTCACTGCAAGCACTGTTTAATTTCTTTCGGAACATGATTGTTGGCCTGGTCAAGTGCCCAGCAGCACAACAGATCGCTATTACGCTCGGCGTAATTTTGACAGCATTGAAACTCAATATGTTAATGATAACAGCTGGCTGGGTCATAGTGCCTTTGATTATCAAATGGGTGGGAGCTATTGTTGGGTTGTACTTTTCTATGAACTACTTGCATCGCGCGTACTCAAAGCTCCAAATGAATCTTGAGTTGAAAAAGCAAGACAAGTGCAAAACCAAGTGCGAAAATCAAGTCGCTTTCCATTCATTTTCTATTGTTGGTTGCATCGGGGAAATCCTTATCTTGGGGGCCGTTGCGGATACGTTTCAATTTATGAAGGGCAAGAGAGGCGCTATAGAATTCAATACGAATATGGTTCATGATATTACTGTGGTGAAACAAGCGGTCAAGGTGGCAAAAAACGCTAAAGTTCGTAAGCAAATAGGTAACATGGTAAAAAAGCTAGTCCTAAAAAAGCCTCCGAAAAACTTGTTGACTCCATGGAAACCGAGAATTAAACCGAGGGTTATGCGCAAGTGGTGTAAAAGTTGTAAAGTAGGTAAGCACAAAACGCCAGTCATAACAGATAAAGTAGAAGCGGAGAAAATGTTAAACAAGGGGATCTTTGCGTGCGATGCCGCGGAAAGCGGGAAACTTGGACGAAACCCGATTTTAGACAATGCTAAGGCAAAAAAAGGGAAGATTCCCGACGCAGAGTACCAAAAAGAAATCCAGTCTGCCCGTAATAACGCCAATTCGTTTAAAGATGGGCAATATAATGTAGTTGAATTGAAAGAACCTATCACGCTTTATCGAGCTGGGCCAAAAGATAGAGCCCTCGGTCAGTATTGGACTAGAACTCCACCAAAAACCCGTTTTGAAGTGCGGCGAAACGCTGCTGTGAAATCGGAATGGAGTAGTATCGATTCCGTTTACCAAGTCGAAATCCCCGCAGGAACGAAGCTTTACGAAGGATACGTCGCCCCCCAAGGCAGTAAGTACACCGGGTCTGGGAAGCAGATATTTATTGAGAAACCGTGGGATATCCCGGGGGTAAAAGACAATGTAAAGAAAATAGCTACTATGTTAGGGGATGGGAAAAGTTTTGGGCATTGGAAAGGTGCCATGATTCACACCAATTTGAATGCTGTTAAAGCGTTGGGTAAAGTCGTCGCCGAAAAAGTTAAGAATGCCCAGGGAACTCGCTGTAAATCTGGCAGTGGAGTTTGTATTGACACATATGAAAGTACTTGCACCGTTGATACAGTGGCTGGAAAATGCGAAGGGGCTCTACACATCCTATGTTGCCCGTCATCGAAAGTTGTGTCACACGAGGATCACAGGGACGCTGCAGCTTTGCCAAAACACAAAAAAGGGCACTTGGGCAAACCTCTCACACCTTATTGAGTAAAATTCTGAGCGTGAGAGACGGGTACTAACTTTTAGAATTTAAATTTTGTTGTACTTCGTACGAACTTCTTCTAAAATATTTTGACGACTATATTTTTAAAACAAATAATAATGGCTGACAACCAACGATGAAGTAATCAAATTTTTTCTTCCTCTATGTATAACATGTAT
>LT642303.1:0-24403 GCA_900128585.1 Stramenopiles sp. TOSAG23-3 | reverse complement strand
CGGAGGCGAGGCTTTATTGGAAAAGTACAGTACAGGGTTCTGGAGTTTGATTCCTGGAGCAGTATAGGAATACTTTTACTGTATAACTCTACAGTACCTATGTAAACATGACTGCTTTCTTGCAGCGAACCAAACGACCGTGGGAATTTTCAGGCATTTTAAAGCTGCGAGGCGTTCCATTAGTAGAGTTAAATCTAGGGTATTATTAAATAATTATAATAGTGTCTATATAATATGTTTTTATTCATAATATAATCATTTGTACCTCAAATATGTATATAAAAGTTCAAAACAATCTAAAATGGTATTATCGTACTTTACACTATTTATGACTTTAAACTCATAATTTATAATATAATAATGTATATTTGCATTATTAATAGATTTAATTATCATTATAATACAAATTATATTTTATGCAATCTAACACTAATCAAGACTAAAATCTATATTTAATTGCATAAAATAAACAGATACATATATTTAAGTTTAATTTAATCACAATAACGCCTAAATATACAACCCTAATATTAACACGAATATTGTAACGAGGAGAAAGGTAAGGGTAGGCAAGGCTGGATGGAGAGGCAGGCAGCCCAGCCCAAGGAAAATTCCCTATTCAAATCTGCGCCAGGATCGATAATTCAAACACACACAATGGTTAAATGGATGTTCGTAATGCTCTGTTCCTGTTGTGACCCCCCCCTGCGCTGCTCTTTCGTTTGTGAGGAGAGTTTTTTTTCTCTCCTCCTCCTCCGCGGTTAGATAGAGTGTGACAGAGATAATAATAATATATATATAATAATGCAGATGATTATACACAGTACGAGAAGAGCTTCTTCAATAAACGAATGGGACGATAGAAGCAACTGTCATGGGAAATAGGACCATTCGTCTCTGAGCAGAATTTCACAGGTCATTCGTTCTCCAGGTACAGCATCGCACGTTCTTGTGTTCCGTTTGTTGTGTCGGTCTCACCAGAATAGAATTTTGGACTGCGTAGTTTCTGCAGGTGCGCGTGTATTGGTGCCCCCCTCCTCCAAACCCCTCATCAATTTTCAACTACAAGTCGGTGAGTGCGTGCTAGGAGGTTGGCTGATTGCTGGGTCGCGCTTGAATATTACCTTCTCGGAAACATAATAGTTGAAGCTGCGATAATAATATTGGTCAATATGGATGATTTGTCGTTTGTAGTTAGCGACGACGAAGAAGAGATCGGTGGGGGCCTTGGCAACCACCATCGGCAAGGTGACGACGGACAACCCGCCTTCCCAAAAGCAACGTCCCCGTTACGTGTGGAAGTCCCCCAACACAGAACGATGCCGGTGTTGGGGAGATCCCAGGGATAGAACATGAAGGCACCGAGTCTGCTCGTGCAGCGTCGTCGTCAAGGTCGGCAGCGAGCGCCTTGAACCAGACGGCAAGACAGCCGCCCCCTGGCCACCCCGCCGATAATAATAGTCTCGTAGAGGCTGCTGTTCGTGAGCAACAACAGCGCATGCTGGAAGAGGCTTATCTTCAACAGATTCAAGGCTTGCCGCGTCCGCCAATGCTATTCAACCCAGGGGCATTTTATGGTGCTGGCAACTTGCCGCCTCCCCCGCCACCTGCAACACTGCAAGCAGGGTTTTACCCGAACTCGCCTACGTATGGTGGGCCGGCGTACAAATCCACCTCGATCCCAACTCATAGGGTTGCGGCAATTGCCGGCTCCCCAGATTTAAGTGGTGAGCAAGAACTAACTGCCCAATCACGGTACGTCAATAAATGGAGCCCTGGTGTTTTTTCACAAGGCAATTTGCTGCGCAACGGCTCTACCGCTTCTCCCTCGCAATTAATGCAAAGCGCGTCTCCCCACGCCAATGCCACTGGGAGAGTTGTGGAGAATGGGCCATCCGCCCAGGAAACCGCCACGCTTCTGAAAAAGGAAATTAACTCAATGAAGCAAGATTATGAGAGCAAGATTCGTAGTCTAGAACAACGCATCTCTGCTGCGGAGGAAAGGTCCAATAGTTCAAGGGGCCCACAAACCCACAACTTGCAAGGCTCACGGGATGGTGGTAAACCCGGCGAAGGAACTGCCATGTCGCATGTATCCCCAGGCTTTGCTGTCTCAGATACTACTACTACCAACCAGACCGAAGGACAACTTGGTACTCGAGCAGCATCATTGGAAAAAGAACTGCACTCTACGCAGCAAGAAGTTTTCTTTCTGGAAGACGAACTTCGGGTTTTGCAATCAAAAGTAGACGAGTCAAACAGCGTGCAGGCACAACTTGCGGAAGAACAGGACGAAGTGAAAAAATTGGAACTGCTCGTGGAAAGTCTGAAAAAGGATAGTACTGGGTCTCGACCAACGTCAATAAATGATCTAGAAACGGTCTTCCGAAAGAGAGAAGAGGAGCTGCAAGATCAAGTCAAGAAGTACAGCTCTTTGGCAGCGACTGCCCAAGCCCACGAACGCAGCCTTGAGGCTGAACTCAACTCGCTGAGAGCTGAACGAGAGAAGCTCATCGTCGATGTTGAAAAATGGAGCAAATCTTCAAACGCATTTCGAGTCCAGCGAGACGACTACGAAAGCCAGCTTAAATCTACGAAACGGCAAATGGAGTTAGACGCAGCAAATATGGCCCAGGCAGAATATCAAAACCAAAAAACCAAACGGCAAAACGATGTTGTAAACCAAGAACTGGATAAAAAAGAAAGGGCGTTGCGCGCTGCCGCAGACAAGATCGAAAACCTCAGCCACGAGCTTTATGAAATGCGTTGCCACAAAGATGTTCTAGAAAATGCCATGAAGCTTAAAGGTATGGTTGCGGCTGGGGCTCCAGCCTCCTTCCACCATAGGGAAAAAAGCCCTACTCCAAAGCACAATTATTCGCCGTACAATAGGGAGAACATTCAACAAAATAGCCCTTATGGCGGGGGCATAGGGCAACGGCAAATGGCTTTCCACAACCGTTTTCAAAATGCGCCAAGAGACGATAGTAGGCTGGGACGAAGACAAACTCAGCAACCCGTTGAACCACCACCTTCCCCGCAGGGGCGAGCACCCGAAGTAGTAGCTCGGGATAATAGAATAGACTCTGCCAACCCCATAAGCCCTGCAACGAGACCCCTGCTGAGAAGAAAATCGCAATGGGGTGGCCCAGGAGAGTTTGGGGATGCCGTTGAAGAATCTAAAACCACCGCTACGGACAGGGTGTTTCAACAGCAGGCTGCGACAACAACCAAAACACCACCACAAGCGGCAGTAGTAACCGAGCCGGAGATGCGAAGGTTTGAAAATGCAGTTCCCGTGATCGATTCAAATAGTTTTCCCATGGCAGTGAATGAATCCCGCACCGAAGTGCAGGGGGGGTATTCCAATAAAAACATTCAGCGCGACTCCCAGGAAAACAGTGCACCAAGATCACACGAAGATGGTGACAAGGCAGCGGCTGCAATATCATTTTCGGAGGCAATGGCAAGGGCAAGACAAAAGCAAGCTGCACGAGAGAGCAGGGCTGCACGAATCGATGAAATGCCCGCGACTGAAATAGGAATAAAGAGCCCGGAGCCCATGCGTACTGCTCGCGGCAGTAATTCGCCACTCTACGTAGAGGCGCAGACATTTGCGGCCAAACAAAAGCGTTCTAACTTTAAAATTGAAGACCCGCAAGTCGTGAAGAGCAAATTTACCCAAAACCTAAGAGATCAGCGCACACGTCGCAGCGAAGCTGCCCCGTTTGCAACGGAAGCATCTATGAAATTACAACGCACCCTAATGTCAGATATCGAAGACGAGCTGGTTCGTTTGGGCCTAGAAAAAACTCGGTTGGAAACGGAGTTGATGCGCACCGAAAGCATTGCAAAACGCCGCATGGATGCCCGCCATCGGAAGAAGCTGATTGAAAACCGATTGGGGGAAATTAATGCAAGGAGCAGCAATTTGAGACAAGAACTTCGGCGAGTAGAAGGTAGGTAGGTAATTAAGCTAATGTAATTACTAAAATGTACCGTACCTACCTATCATTGTTCACCAAGAATACTATGATATTGTACTTTATTGTCTCTGATAAGGCCAGGGTGCTATAGTTAGTTGTCTAGTCTACTATGAAATGTAATGTAATATATTGTACATTACCTCCTCCTCCTCCTGAAATCCAAAATTTAATAAATAATAAAATAAAAACCCCGCCGCTTGCTTGTTGCTGTCTGCGTCTGTTGAAGAAGAAGAAGTATTAATTGGAATTATATATGTTATTATAATGTACATAGATACATAAATATATTCGAAAACACAGCAGTTGTTACCATCCATCATCATCATCATCATGGGTATTAGAACCGACTATAATTTATATATAATTTATTAATATAGAGATAGACTAGACGACTAGACTAAACTAAATAAGGAAGTCAAGTATTTTATTATTATCATCCATCATTCATCAATTCACACAAACTACCTTCCTATTTATATTTTACAATAATTAAAATAATAATACGTGCTGCGCCCTCCTTCGTTTGCTTTTGGTCGTCGGTAGACTAAGAAGTAGTAGTAGAAGTATTTTCAAAACCATCATTCAATTTCTTCTTCCTCAACAATAATATTAATAATGAATTTAATGCATAGTACCAATGCACTACCGCCTTCTTGTATATGTGTCAACTATGCCAATTGAGAATTTGTTCGTTCGAATTTATTTAAAGGGGCAAAACGCAATGAGTTTTTTCGCCAACTTCGGGAAAGGAAAACACGCGAGTCGCACGGGTGTTAGAAGATGGCGTCGCTTGAGTTGAAATTGAACACCAGCGGTATGACCGAGGAGGAAAAAATGGACCTCCAGGTAAAACAGAAGAAGCGTGCGGAGCGGGTGAAGAAATTAGAAGCAAAAAAGGCGGGGGATGCCGCAGAGAAACGAAATTACCGGTGGGCAGTTACATACCAACTAAGAGAAGAAGAGCAGCGCCTTATGCAGATCGAAGACTCGCTGTCCTTTGCGCGAGAAACTAAACTGCGCTTGTACAACTTTGCCAAGTTTCTAGATCGTCAAGATAAAATACAAGAAAAATGCGAGGCAGCAAGAGTGAAGGCAGTGGGGAATAGCAACAAAGGGAAGGGCAAATTGATGAATAAAGGGTGGTACGAGGGGATGGAAATTGAAATGGCTTCGCCAAATGTAATAAAAGAGTATGTGGGGCACGATGCAGGTGTGCGACACTTTGTGGTCTCGAAGGACGAAAAGCTCATGTTTTCTTCTTCAGACGATCACACTATAGTAATTTGGGATATGTTACGGTGCACCCAATTGTCGACGATAAAGGCCCATAAAGGTTTTATTAGCAGATTACAGTTGATTTCAGCTGTGCCGGATGGGGGCATTGTTCCACAACCTAAAGAGATCCTGTCCGTCTCTCAAGATTTTTCGATTCGAAAGTGGGATGCTGAACTACGCGGATTTATCGAGTCTAACAAGTGTCTAAAAATAGTTGAAAACGCTCACTTTGAGCCAATTCATTGCATGGACCTGTCGACAGATGGAAAATTCTTGATCACATGCAGTAGTGACAAGACTATTAACCTGTTTGAAACGAAGCGTATGCGCAAGCTGCACACGTTTCATGGACACACTGATGTAGTGACCGCCGTCTCCTTCGCGCCTAACGGCAAAGAATTTGTTTCGACGGGTGGGGCAATAGACCCTACTATAAAGCAGTGGGATGTACAGATATTTCAGCGGTTGCCCCAGACAGAGTGGCCGCCCGAATATGTTCCGGTCCACAGAGGTTTCTTTGGGAAAATGCGTGTAAACGCTGGCAATTATACCGTTTATGAAGATCGAATGGAGACAGAAAAAGAAAAAAAGGAACGATTGGAAAAAGAAAGAAAAGCCAAAGAAGACGTAGCAAATTTTAAATTAGCGGCATCAGCGGCCCGAAAAGCAGCCACTCCAAACGCGAACTACTCTCCTAGCAACAGCGACGACGACGACAAAGAATCAAAAGATGGCGAAAGCAGCGATGGCACTGTCGAAAATAGTGATGCCGAAAGCGACAGAAACAGTAATAGTGAAAATAAGGACAAAGTTGACGAGAAAGGCGTAGGCGCAACGAAAAAGATGTGGGACCTACGCAAGAGAAATACTATAGATGAAATTGCCCTCCGCGGTGGGCTCATCAGGACCTTCGACATGCGTAAGTTTGGTGTTAGGTGGTTTGGGCACACGGGCTGGATAAACACGTGCCGTTACTCTCGATCGGGAAGGCGTATCGCTACGGGGTCAGTAGATCACACAATAAAAATATGGAAGCCGAAGGATGGCACGCTGGTGTCCACACTCACCGGCCATACTGACTGGGTGATGTCTGTCACTTGGTCCCCCGACGACGAGAGGCTTATAAGTGGGGGCGCTGATCACAGCGTCAGAATATGGAATGTCAAGAACAGGTTGATGCTAAAAGTTCTCCACGGGCACGCAGACGTCGTGCATCACGCAGTCGAATTGCCCAGCGGCCATGTTTTGTCCAGTTCCCTCGACACGTTCATAAAAATGTGGCAGATTAAACCGGTGCCGCCGTATGCCCCAGACAAACCCAAAATTACAAAAATTGACCAGTATTTCATGGATATATCGTGGGAAGCTCCTCCAGCTATGGGCGAGAAAATTATTGAATATATTATAGAAAGGCGCGAAGGTGCCCCAAATCCCGATCTCGAGGCTGAATGGGGGCACTCCTTTCACCTGGGTGTGTGTGATGTACTAGAACTCCACATAGACGAGCTGACGCCCGGTATAAGCTATCAAGTCCGGGTGCGCGCTGTTAATAAAATTGGAAAAAGTGACTGGAGCACCCCTAGCCGGTGGGCGAGAACGTACGCCGCCGAGCCTCTGCGAATTGTTGCGCCAAGCGTCGAAACGGTAACCAAGACATCGATTGCACTGTCGTGGCGTCAGCCTAAAGACATGGGTGCCCATATTCTTAACATACGATTGCAGCTCAGGGGTGGCGATGTTCGTAGCTTTGGTGATTTCCCCGACAAAGTCATCGAAATCAATGACGCGAGGAAAGGTGCGGCCGACGTTGCACACGCAATCAAACATCGTGCAAAAGAGCAATTGAGAAAAATGAAAATCAAAGAAGGGATGAAACAAATTGAAGTAAGGCGGCTTCGCGTTCGCAAAAAACTGTTGAAAATCGAAGTAAGAAAGAAACGCAAGGCATTGTTGAAAGACCACGGGGATGCCCAGCCTGGCCATAATGCACTCCTAGCAACAGTCGTCACTGGTCTGAAGCCGGGTGTGCTGTACCAATTTCGAGTTGCAGCAATTAACCGAGTGGGGATTGGCCCGTGGAGTCGACCCTCATTCTCAACCGCGACAGCTGCAACAATACCAATGCCGCCAGACACATTCGCTATAACAGAGAAGCAAGTCACATCACTGTTTTACGAGTGGAAACCGCCGTATGACAACGGCGCAATAATCAATGGGTATAAACTGAGGTATAGGCCATGCCTAAAACAAGTAGACGGTGGCAAGGAAGAAGAAACACCAGAGGAAGACGAAGAAGAGCTGCGTGGACCATCGAAAACAGACGCGCCCGAAAAGACGGAAAAAGAACCGGAGAAGTGGCTGATATACAGAATTTCAACAATTCAGCCATGGCGAAGAGAGATCACTTTTTTGGAGCCGGGGACGTTTTTCGAGTGCCAGTTTGCCGCCATAAACGGCGAAGGGCTAGGGCCATGGTGCAGTCCAGTTATTGCCCGAACAGCAATTTCGCCACCCGATTCTCCGGACACGGCCTTCCCTGTTTCCGAGGGGCCAACAAAAATGCGGGTTCACTTTCGGCGTCCGTACCACAACGGCGGCACCGTTCACACGTACAAAATCAGGTGGAGACAGGGGGGGCTAAGCGTCGGCGCAACGTTTACAGAAAGCAACGAACTCACATTAGTAGACGACGAGTGTCAAGGGTACTGCCCTCAGAATATCGTCCAATTAGAGTTCGAGCGGAATAAGCGGCTGAAGCGCGATCGTGCCACAAAAACACGAGGCGATGGAACTGGCGAAGACGAGGATAATGGGTACAACGGATGGCGCTCCGTCTTGATCTCAGGGTTGGACTCTTCGACTGTATACGAATTTATTCTATGTGCCGGGAATGACATTGGCTTTAGTGAATTCAATGAACCCAGCGACGAAGTTCCAACAGACCGCGCGAAAGTTCCGAAAGTTATGGATCCCCCAAAGTGCAGCGAAGAGACCATGAACACTGTCGATTTGACATGGGAAGCTCCATTTCATAATGGTGGTCGAATTACCCAGTATGCATACAGTCACATGGAAATTGGCACTGGACGATGGGAGGAAGGGGTCATATTCGATGAACTGGACCCTGGGCAAATGACTGCGACGGCTGAAAGGTTATCCTCTGGGAAGACGTACGTCTTTCGTATGACTGCGATCAATAAAGTTGGCCAAGGGAAGTGGAGTTCTGCCTCGGAAGAAATACGCTGCCCAACGAAGATGGAGTACGTCATGATCAGCCACAAGCGCAAAGTTGAAAGAGATGCCAAAGAAAAGCTGGAGAGGCAACAGGAAAAGGAGAGGAAAGCGAAAGAGAAAGAGAAAGCTGGAGAAGAGGATGATTTTTAAAGAGCACAAAAGTGTCTCTTCGAATTAAATTTATTTCTTATATAAGTGTATAATTAAAAAGAGAGCAGAGATTAAAAAAAAAATTATTATCATGTATGACCGTAGAATTTTGGGAAGTAAGGGATTGAACTTCGGAACGGAACAACTTGTTTTTATTCGTTTTTGTAAGTTAAAATGAAAATAAGATTTCGTAAAATATTGTTATTGCAAAACGTAAATTTTAAAATGAGCCATGCGCCAACACAGCGCTGACTTTTCTCGGCAAATCTCGGCAGCGCACACCTTTTAACAACACCCTTTACCGCCTCCAGACCCACTCCCATCTTTCTGCATGTAGCGAGCACTGTTTGTGGCGGTAACCCCAACTTTGATTCCGTGGGCTTCGTTTGAAACGTCATAAACACCTTTCTCGATATTTTCGTAAATCTTCTCAGCTGTATTAACGAACGCGCCCTCTACGTTTACAGCAGTTTTTGCAGAAGTTTCAAGAAAAATGAGTTCATTATCCTGCGCAAACCGTTCGCCTTCTTCGTACGAAACAGTTCGTCTGTGATCCAAATCACCTTTGTTACCAACCAACATGATGACCATATTTGACGAAGCATTTTGGCGAGCCTCTTCTAGCCACCTGGTCAAATGACCGAACGTTTCTCGCCGGGTGATATCGTAGACTAGAAGGGCTCCAGCAGCACCCCGGTAGTAAGAACGGGTGATGGAACGGAACGACTCCTGCCCCGCCGTATCCCATATCTGTAATTTGATTTGTTTCCCGTTGATATTAATCATACGGGCACCAAACTCGACCCCTATTGTCAGGTCGTGCACTGGTTGAAAACGTTTGTCTGTAAACTGCAGCAAAAGGCATGATTTCCCGACACCGGTATCCCCAATGATAATGTATTTGAAAAGGTATGCGTAGCTCATGCTTAATGTACAAAAAGTAGAAAATGTTATGTGTTTTGGCGAAGTCTGTTTTCGTTAAAAGCACCCACTCGAATTCAGTCCGTTGTTGTGGTTTGAGTTTACTCTTTTGTACTGGCGTGCAGAAACTTACAATATCTGTATTGCACCGTTCTAATGTTAAAAGAGCGTCTTAGTTGTACCTCTATGACACGTGCTTAATGTTAAGAGCGACGAAGAAATTGTTGTGATTTCACTAGTTGTTGTTTAAACGCCAAACATGTCTACCCTAGAACTGCTGTATACAAAAATTAAAATTACTCACGCACGAGTTAAAAGTAAAGTACTAAGCGCGTGTTGATTAATTAATAATGAAAAACAATCTTTCCAGATCGCGTCGTTCCAATAGATAATTAAGGATATATGATTGCATTGGAATAACTATTTTGCATTTTGATACGTTTTGTTATTAAGTATATAATTACTATTATAAAATTATATATATAAACTATCCTTAATTATGAATTTTTATTCATTCTCCGTCCGTCTTGAAGACGCTATCCATTCCTTTCAACTTTATTTCCCTATCAAATACATATTAATAATACTATTATTATATTAATATTTGTTTTTTATTTCGTATACTGATTATACATAGAAGTATATTTTTGAAGAGACGTTTGGGGATTTTCGTATAAATTTAAATAGGTAATTTAATGTATATTAAAGTAGAATACAAATATAAAAATGCACTCAATTTCAGTTTTCTATCTTTCTTTACATAAGGATAGTAGGGGAATAAATAATTAACGATGTTTTTCTTTTTTTTGGCCTTTCACACTTCTTCTATCTTCCTTCTAACTAAAATAGAATTTTAGATGTAACACTATTGGAACTATGCCAATATAAATAACTCAATAACTCTACGGAACGTTCTACGTTCTTTCTACGTTCGTTCTGATTATACTATATAGGTACTCCTATCAAATTTCATTTCGTCTATTTTAATTATCCAGGATCGATCCATGATGTCAGCGGGGGAACAACCTCCCTCACACATGACAGACAACAGAACAACCGGAGGGGGAGGAAGGAAGGAAGGAAGTGAAGGAAGGAAGGAGGTGAAGGAAGGAGCAGAGCAGCCCTGATTAAGATTTTAGATTCCCGTAATAGACAAGAAGAACAAAACGTCATCAAAATAGCCCAGAGCCCAGAGCCCAGAGCCCAGCCCCCTAAATATAATTAATAGCTTCTTCATTCCTTATTAGGATTACTAACTATAAATATCATATTCGACTCACCACTAAAAAAAAGTCATCACGGAACGGAAGGACGGAAGGAGAGAGAAGAGAGAAGAGAGAAGAGAGAAGGACGGACGGACGGACTCTATTGTACACTCTCTCTCTCCAGCAACAAATTATTATTCCAATCAATGTACAAATTATTATACTTTTAAAATCAATATTAAATAGGATTTAAATATATAACATTCTATAATTAAATAAAAAGAATTCAAAAACACCCTACTACCTCCTTCCCATACTCTCTACTCCCTATTATTATACTAAAAAATTGAATTAAACAAAAATAACCACTTGCTTCCATTTTCTTCCTCACTGTGGGCCTGTGAATGGTGTAAGGTGCAACAGTTTTTAAAACAAATTACAACTATATATAACTAACTATAAAACTTCCTTCTTCTTTAAATTATTTTATTTAACTTTATTACTAACGAACTTAACTGGTTTTTATTATTAGTAGTACAGACTATAGTAGATCGATATAGTATATAGTATTATTATTATTATTACTACACCTACTACTTCTTCGTAATAATTCTTCTTTCTTCTATCTCTACTTAGCTATTCATTGGTTTTATAAATCGTAACATACCGCTTTCCCACCGTTTCTGTTTGAATGCGCCAGGAAGGAAAATGATTTAAAATCGACAGGGAAGGACGTGTTGGCGCTTGTTCCGATAATTAACCACAGCCGCTAAAAGGGATTCACACAGACTGTAGTTTGGTAGGAAAGAACGGAAGGGTAGATGGCGCCCACTTCGAAACAGTTAAATGGCAGTCTGCCGTTGCAGTTGTGTCTTTACTACAACGCTTGGTTTTCTTTAGTGTATGGGATTATACTGGTCTATCTGTCGGCGCACAAATCGTTCAATTTGCAGAACTTAGACTTCACCCAATCCTTTCTCATGCCGTTCAGCACATTTATATGGTGTGGGACAGAAATCGCTCGCTGTTGGTTCGGATACCATGGAAACTTGAAGGAAAAAGTACCCCAGCTCTCTGCTTTTGTTCTCTTTTCGTGTTTCCCACAAGCACCTTGTCTTTTGTACCTTAGTTTTGGACAAACTATACGATACCCCGTAGAGTTCCCGCTTGGTGTTGTAGGGCTTATATTTTTGGTGGTTGAAATTTGGCTGGCAAAGCGGGCACTGTACCACTTTATCGATAGGCAAACGGCCGGGTTTCTTCGGTTGCAGCAGACCGACGGGGAGAAACAAGATTGAGTGTTGAAACACGCCCTGGCTGTGGTAGAAGGGGTTCGCTCTCTGCCTGGAGACAGTGTCACTGTTTGTTGTAAATTAAATTGGATTAATAAAACATAGTGTGTTAAAAACACGCGATTTGTGAGCCAGTGTAGATACTAAACTTAAGAATTGAAAACATTAATTTCTCTTTTATAAAATACTATACTTTTTTTTTTTTTAAAAAAAGCTTTGTCCTTTTAAGATTATTTTATCACACATCAGATTTTAAAAGGAGACGTTTCTTTCACCTCTTTTCTCGTCAAATACCAACACGCTGATGCACCCGAACATATTGCTTCGACCGAACCGCCCACTGCTTGATTCGTTCTATCTATTTGTCTCCATTACCAACGACGGATTATACCATTACCCAGAACGCATTTCAGAGCCCCCCCATGGGCATAAACATCATCATATACATGGCAATATTCATCATCGAGGACATCATTGTAGTCGGCTGGTTTTGGTCGGGCAGGACAAAGAACGGCAGAGCTGCCTTCGGGAGTAAACTGCCGTACACATAGGCAGCCAACTCTTGCCTCAATTGTGGGAATGCGTGGAAAGGGGCAACCTGAGTACCTACAAAAACTGAAATTTGTTGCTTCGGGTCGTGCCACACTTCCGTTCCCATGTCCCCCATAACGGAAAAGGTCCCCGCCGATCCAGCAATAGCACTTGTACTTGGGTCAACTACTATACATGTTCCACCGTATCCCATGCCTTGGCCAGGAGAACTGGCGCCAAGACTTGGGTGAAAACCTGCCGAGTTGGCCGTGTCTCTCCCATGTGTGTTGAAATCTTTGTCGGACAGCGCTTGGCCCTTCAAAGAGTCTGTAGTTAACATACTGACCATTCTTTGAGACAAAATGGTACCGGCAAAGTCGCTCTTTATTATGCGCATAAATTTCATGACGTCCTCGCAAGTGCTGTAAATACCATTGCTATTCACCCGGCCTTGGTATGGTTTCCCTATCGGAGCTTTCCGTTTCGTTTCCGCAATTCGCCACCCGAGCCACGAGGTGTGACCCTCGTCTTTTCCTGTAAGCGCAAGACCCATTGTACCTGTATACGCCGGCACAGCTAAATACTGAGGTGTTGCCCTTGCCTTGTTTTCTGCCGTTACGAACCACCCGGTTTCTGACATTCGGCACGGGTCCAAAATAGTCGTTTGCACAAATTGGTCCAGTGGTGTGCCACTGATTTTGCACGCGATGTGCGCGAGCACGTCAACACCGACGGTTTTGCGAAACCCTTTCCCAGGCTGAAACAGAAGCGGGACGTTTGCCATCTTCGCAAAGTCGTTTTCAGTTTTACCAGGCTCTAATTTCGAAAACTTGCTGTCTACCTCCCTGTCCATGTGTGCTATCGCTTCTTCACTTGCGTGGAAGGGCCGCCCGGAGGGAAAGCCCCATGTATGATTCAACAAGTGCCGGATTAAAATAGGCGACCTCAAGGGCTCAGTTGCCCATACCCCAGCCGATTCTTTAAAAAATGGATACTTCAAAACCCGAAAGTTTGAAAACGAAGGGATGTATTTCGACACAGGATCATCCAACGAGAGTTTATTTTTGTCTACCAAAGTCAAGCAAGCAGCGGTCACGATTAGCTGTCCCATTTCCTTTATAGCCAGGATCGAGTCGGTGGAGTACGCGCCGAATCCTTCGTTGTATACTAGTTTTCCCTTGTGCGATATACCAACCACCATACCAGGTATCTGTTTGTTGGCGACATACTGGTCCGCCCACGTCTTGATTTGACCCAAAAAATCTACATTCATTCCTGCATTTTCTTGCACGCGTTCGGTTTCGGTCTTCTCAGCACGCTCCTTTACAGGTTCCTCGGCGGCACTCCCGAAATATTGCATGCCTGCAGCAGAGGCCAGTAGTGCCCACGTCACTGGGGACAACCCTAAAACGGAAGAGCCAAAACGCGCCATCAGTCCAGTTGGAGCCGGTCTACCTGAGCTACCAGGCTGCCCCCGACTACTTGGCACCGCGCCCCCCACAGCGGGCGCGCTCGGTGAATTAGCTACAACACTCGATTCGTTCGTCGACATTTGGCACGCGCAAGGATTGAATTTATAGCAGTACTTTTACGCAACAAAAACAATTCTTTGTTTAAAACTATCAATCCGTTAGATTTTTAGTTATGCCGAGTGTGTGATCATTGAATGCAAACGATCCAATTCTGGACAAATGTTTTTATGATTCCTGTCTGTGTATACTATATTGTGTGGATTATTCGCGAACTTTGCAGCAACAAGAAGAAGAAGAAGAGAAAATAATAATAATAATACACGACGATGAACAACGAACCCCTTCTTCTTCTTCTTTTTTCCTTCCTTCCTCCGTCGGTCGTATTTATTAATGATGATGTGATGATGATGTTGATGAATAATGAAGAAGAAGAAAAAAAGATGATGGACGGACTATTGATTGGAGAGGATGATGATGATGATGATTTGCTGTCCAAGTAGCATAAACCCTAACTCCAACATTATATTGTTCATACTTCAAACTTTTTTTGTAGTAAAAAAAGGTTGGCTTTAGGTTATTCAGTGTATTAGACGACTCTTATGGAGAGATATCACAAGAAGAAGTTGATGAGGTACAATGGCATTATAGCCGCAATCGAGAACCAGATTTTGTGGTGGAATTCATTGACAAAAGTTGAGAAAGCTAGCCAGTACAACATTAATAGACTCGTTAACGGAATCGAAGAAATGGTAGCTGGTGAGCAGCAAGCATGGCTTGCTGCGTATATGAAACGAGAAGAAGATGCTGACAGAACAAAAAAACAAAAGCGTACACCAAATAGAGGCTCAAATTCAAAGGTGGTACCAAATCCATCAGAACACGGTATTGAACAAGCTGTTGTTGGATAAAAAAGCGATCACAGAGAGCTGGTGGCGGCGGTTTTATTTATCTTTTGCACTTAGTATAATTACAATGTCTTTTTTCTTCCTTATTAAGTTAAAAAATAAGTTAAAGAGTACTTTCCCCCCAAGTTCTACACACCTTTCCCAGGTACACTATTGGGGCACAAACAATCGTGCGCGTCTCGCAAAACAGAATTTGAGGCTAAGGAGAGCAACGCGCACCCAGTTTCGTGAGTGCCAGCGTCGAAAGCCTTCTTCAGATTGGCTTGGATGGCCGAACTAGAAATCTTTGACATGCATTTGGCCATAAGCTCAGGTGGAATTTTGGGTCCCTTCATGTCGGCACAGCTTGGCTTGTCGCAGCCTTTCCTGCCCTCGTGCCTTTCCTTGGAGTGCGCTAGCGCCTGTTTGACTATTTTTTTCTCGCGCTCCTTGAACGCTGACGGCGACATCTCTGACTTAAGCTTCATGCGGGCTCGCTTGGCAATGTCGTCTACATTGTGGGCGCCCTTGGTGATTTGAATATCACCGTTTTTCAGGGCATCAACTATTTCTTCTTTCAAGACCTCCTTTGCTGCTTCTTGCTGCTCCTCGGCCTTTTCTTCTTTCTTTTTCTCCCGGTACACCTTCGTCGCTTCTTCTAACTGTGCCTTTGCACGAAGTGTACCCTCGGTGTTGGACACCTTCTTCGCGAGCACATCAGTCTTGTCGTAATCTGCACATATGCACTGAAAAAGGTTCTTGGTGCTGGGAATTTTGGTAACAAACTTCTCAAGTTTTGGACAGCCCGTTGAAAAATGGGCTTGCGGAGCACCAAACATGGTGTCCACACGGTGAACCTCGATTTCTCTATGATCGTACAGGCAGCGGTAAATCTTGAGAATGGTGCGCTGCTGGTCACGCTTCTCCATTTTTTCTAATATGTCTTCAACGTTCTTTTGTTTGAACAGGAGACTTTGCTGTTCTTTCGTAGGGCAGCCCCTGCTTCGCGCCCGACAATCTTTAATTTGCGTCTTGACCGCAGACAAATCTTGCCTGTACTCCACTATCATTTCTGCCAGCAACGCCCTACGGCGGTTTACTTCTTGCTGCAGCCTGTCTATTTCGAATTGAATGGTTTCTGCACAGCCCGGGGCAAACTCGGCCGGCTTTGCCTTGCATAATCTCAATTTATCCATATCCTTTAAAATCTCGTTTTCTAAAATGAAGATTTGGTCTTCTTTCTTGCATACTGTGCAGACTTCGTCTCCCGTCCCTGACGTGCCCAACGATGTCTCCCGGGCCTTGTACTCCCTTTCTAGGGACTTCGTGGCTTCTTCTAACTTGCTGCGCATGATCTTCAAACGGTTCAGTTGCGGCGAAATGTCGATGGCGACCCCATGCTTCCTTGCCAAACCAACCGCTCGCGCTTTGGCGGCCTGCTCAGCTGCCTGCTTGCGCATTTCTTCCTTTCGGGCCATTTCTGCATGCAGGGCCGCCAGTTTGCTTCTCATCTTTCTATCCAGCTTTTCGGTCTCTTCCGCCTTTTTCCTCTGCTCCTGCGATTTGGCAGTCTCTTCGTCGATAGCATGCCTGCTTTCGTGGGCGTAATGCCTTTGGGCCTTCAGCAACTGCTCTGACACACGCTTGTGGTTTTGCTCCAGCCTTACATATTCACGGTCTTCCATCAGCCACATTTTCATTGGCTTTGCTCTGAACGCTTTGAACTCTTCCTCTTTCAGCCCCATTCGTTCATGCAGTCTCGTAAGCCTGGCTTCTGTCTCGTTCACCTGCCTCGCCCACGATTCGTTCTGCTTCTGCAGGAGCCACGCAATTATGGTTGGCCTCGTCTCTTCGTCGGCATGTTCCAAGATTTTTGGCAAGTTCTTTGTGTAGTTCAAAGGGGTTTCTGCCATGTACTTGCCAACCAGGGCCTCGTATTTTGCACTCATAACATTCCCAAGGAAATGCGCGGAATTTCCTGCAGCTTCCAGGTCGTTCGTTGCCATCCTGTTCAACCGTGCATATTCTTTGATCCTCGCAACAACTTCCGTGCGTTGCATTGCCAGTGCCCCCATCAGCGTCCTCACGTCTGCTTCTGTTTCCTGTATCTTGTGCACAACGACCGGCTTTGGGACAGGGCGGAACGGCCCCCCGTTCTCCCCTTGGGATTTCCTGGACTCTTTTAATTTCTGAACCATGAATTTTGAGCCATAGTTTTCGAGCGCATTTAGTTCGCCGCTCAACCGCTTTGCACGGGTCTCATGGACCTTTTCCCGGTGTTGCTCCAAACGTTCGTGAATCAGTTCAATCCTGCGCTCCTTCGCCGCTTCCTTTTTCACCCTCGCTTCGCTCGCCATCTTCTTGCTTTTGGCGATGTGGGCCTTGACGTCTTCTTCGTTTGCAGCTTTTATAACCTTTTTGAAAGACGGCAATGGGGTGGGAGTCTTCTGCTCCTCCTTCAGCGGAAAGGCAGGGTGCGTGCAGACGCACTTGGGGTGGTTCTTCAGCGTCGCCTGGGCTACCAAATAACAGAAGCACCTAGTCTCCTTGTCCATTGGAACGCTACTATGGACGGCAACCTCGTTGATGGCGCTGGCGATCCGGCTGTAGTCCCACACCGTAAACAGCCGGTCTGGCCGCGGATTGTACAGTGTTACCAGCACACCCTCGACAGGCGTTGGGTATGAAGTGGCGTACAGTTTGCTGCGGTCCGTCAACGGCTTCCACTTTATTTTCTTCGGGTGAGGGTCAATCATATAGTCCACGGGCTTGATCCACGATTTTTGCGCCTCCTTCGTAATCTCTGGCGTTGGCAGCGCCATCTCGGCCGCAGCTTCCAACTCTTTATCATGAATACGATCTTCTTGTATTTCTTCCTTCGCCAACGCCGTCGTGTTGTCTTTGATCTCTTGGATCTCGTCGAGCGCTTCTTGGCGCTCTTGCAACTTTTCTTGCTCGGCCCTGACGCCTTCGTTTGCCTCCTCGTCGACCTCTTCTATTTCTTTCAAGAAATTATCCGTCGTCCCAGTAGCACCACTTTCTCCACCTATCGTTTTATTCTGTGCCACTATCTCTGCGACACTATCATCTTCTTCCACATCCCGTCGCCTGTGATGCGCAGCGTCTACAAAGAAAGCGCACTGGGCCAAACAAAGGAACAGGAGGAGACCCACTAATTGGATCACTCCGCCACGCTTCGCCATTTTTACTTCACGAAGAAAAAGACTGCCCTGCACCAAATCTGTTCTTATACAACAATACGTGCAAGCTCTACTCCTGTGCGGTTTAACTGTGCGATAACTTTCCAACGTGCACTCCCTTTCCTTTCGAGTTTTTACGTCTGTCTACCTACCTACCTACCTACCGTAAAAGTAAACTGCGGAAAACGCACGTTTGAAAGAAAATGCAATTTTACTATTATACTTACTTACTATACGCGCACTCATTATTATTAGTCGTCAGTATAAGTACATGTGTGATGATATACAGACAAAGAAGTTCTTTGGTCCTATTCCTATACTAAATCGATTTTACTTTCTACTGTATGCATATTGGCATTATTGATATTATGTATCAAATAGCATTAGTAAGTGCTGTGTTCTGTAATATCGTACTCCCCCCTTTTTTTCATTTTCATTTTTCCCTTGGTTATCCTCCTCATATTCCTCAAATGAGGTCATTAGATAGGCATTCTTGATTGAAATAAGTAGAACGAACGATTATTTAAATATAAAAGACAATAGGAAGGAAGGAAAGAAAGAAAGAAAGAGTCGAAAGGAAGAAAGAAAGAAAGAAAGAAAGAAAGAAACAAGCAAAGAAACAAAGAAACAAACAAAGAAAGAAAGAAGGAAGGAAGGAACATGGAGGAAGGGGAGTTTGCGGGGTGATGTGCGGGGTTGGTTGGTTTTCGACTGGAATCCTTACTAATGTGGACACTTAAAATTGTATTATTGTACAACAAGTTAACAACGAGACATAAAAACAGGAGGAGTTCTTGCAGTACACGTTCTATCTATTCTATTCTATTCTTGTATCGTTTCGTATCGTAGTCTGTCTTGTCTAGTCTAGTCTAGTCGCCAAGAGGTATAATTTAAATTGTAATATTAATACTTGGTATAATACGTACGTACGGGGTAGGGTGGTGTATTGTATTGCTTCCTCTTTTTTATTCCATTTCTCCTATTTAAAATCTGTAGTTGTTGAACTCGACCTAATATTCGTACTTAAAGTATATAAAATGTTTCGCTATTTGTTTTGGTTTTTTGAAAATAATATTATAAAATAATTATTAATATAAAATATTTGAAGTAGAATCGCCGTCGATCGTGTTAAAACAAATACGAATACTGTGTCCTGTTGTTCATTATGTTTGTGATGCTGTCTTCCTATTAAAATTATAGCTCAATAAAATCTCAAGTAACAGTTTCGTTCCTAATGAACTCAAATAAGTAATATACGTAATTAAAATATACAATGAGTACTATTTCAATATTAACATTTACGCTTAGCTTAGCTTAAAACACAATATTTCCTATTTTGCACAAACAACATGGAATATTACCTAAGTATACTAAATATATAAATATAAGTATATTTATAAATTCTATCAAAATAGATTTTTAGGAAGTAACGGCATTCATAGGTTTTACTATGCTGTGTTTATATATTCACTTAGAAACAACGTCATTTTTAATTAATTCTTCTTCTATTATAATGCTGTGTCTTTGTAATTTATCAAACGAAGAAGAAAAAAAGAAGAAGAAATGATGTGTTTTCTTTTTTTTTATTTAATAATAATAAAAAAGAAGAAGACGAAAGACGGAGGACGACGGCAGATATTTTGATCCTCCCGCCGTCGTCGCGTCTAATAAATAGAAAACAAAAAGACGTGTAGAAGTCGATCAAGTTGTATTTAATATGTATTTGAAACGACAATAAAGCGGAAGAAAGGGATAGGCACAAGATTTTTAAATCAAGGTATTGTTTGATTTAGTTTGGGTGGAATCAATTTTTAGGTAGTCTTTCACCACACACGCACTTCACGTATTCACCAGGAAGTCAACGACCGGACGAAGCAATGTCTGCAAACGACCAGGGCGCTATGCCGCCGGCCAGTTCGACGGACCAAGGCGAAACGAAAGAAGAGATTCCTGTGTTTACTAACGAGGGGACGGTGTATTCTTTGATCCAGCGTATTGACGCGATTGATATTGGGGGTTTACCTCATTCGTATAAAAGTAATAGCACAAAAGAGGAATTGGCGTTGGAGTACGTTGAGAATTTTCGTCGCCAGTTCGTAGGTATATTTCCGAAACGCGCCCCCCTCCTCTTGTTTCCAAAAAATGAGTGCGGCATACGCAAGCTGATATGCTCGTCGGTGCGCCCCACCCAGCTGCCGTACAAAGAACTGTACGACATCCGGTCGTGCTCGCAGTTCGTGGCGGGATTCATCGATTACGAACCGTTAGCAGACTCGTACCAAGTACCAAAAATTCTCCCGTCCCCCACCATGGTCTTGAAGTCACAGGTTGCCGATAGCTTTGGGTTTTCCGTGTTGCTGGCGAGCTTTCTCATCGGGAGTGGCTACGATGCGTACGTAGTGTCCGGTTACGCACCAAAGTGGATAACACTGAGGGATGAGTCCCGGCAGATCTGCCCCTTGCTTGAGCAGGACATTTTGGCGGAGGACTCTAGCAAGAGCAAGGCCGGGGGGCGCCGGGGCAGCGGGAGCCCGTCCAAGTCCTCGGGCGTAACGAACCCTGCATACAAGCTCAAACCCCAAGGTATCCCAAAGAGTCAGTTTATTGAAATGTTAGAAACGAAGCAAAAGGAAGAAGAAGCAGCGGCAGCCCGACGAAAGCAGGAGGAGGGGGATTTTTACGAAACCTACGCGGACGAAGGGAAGCAGGGGGACGTCGACACGACCCTAGTCCATTCGTGGGTCATGGTTGGCCCCGTAAAGCGTGGTATCAAGGAAGCGCTCTTTGTAGAAGCTTCTACCGGCCGGTTTTACCGCGTCAACGACTGCCCGTACTATGGCGTCGAATCAGTCTGGAATCACCGAAATTATTGGGTGAACGTGCAGGACGATACAACCTCCGTGAACGAGATGGGGTTTGATCTTTCTGATTCGGACAACTGGGAATTCGTCTTCATCGACAATCTAGACAAAAATGGAGCAAAGAAGTCCTCGGAGGCCGAGGGGGATGAAAATGGCGAAGATACAAACCGCGACCCGTTTGGGGACGACAACAAAGGCAGCCCCAGGGATTCGTTGGCAAGCGGCCGTGGGGAGGCGGAGGGCAAGGATGCACTGGACGATGTTGAAGAGCGCGAACAAATTTTGGACATGCCGCCAAGCTGGGTCGGAAAATTAAGCATTCCCCGAGAGAAAGTTGCCCTGCGGTACGGACAAACCGGTTGCCGCGTGGTACTGTACGAGCGTGCGAAAATGGAGGTGTTCGCTCCAGGGGCAAACGACATGGGCATGCTGACTCGATTGACTATATTTAGGGACCTCTCCCGCACGATTCCAACGGAAATACGGGAAGAATTTTCCAGTCGAAAGGACAAACTCTACCGGCGCGTGCGCTACCCACTGAAGGGAAGCACCAACGAGTACTTTCTTCCAGGCCGGAAGACGGGGCTCAAGCAGAGCATCGACCAACCGGGCCGTAGCGTAGAGATGCACTTCTACCTGACGGCACGGTTGGACGGGAAAGTCAAACGATTTGAAAAGATCGGAAAGTCAATTACGGAGCATTTTGAAGAACGGGACGACTTTTTAACGTTCCGCCGGGTGGTCCTGGACCGCAACAGCGACCAAGCTGGAAAGCGGGGGAACTACGTTTTACCGTCGGGGCAGCTAGGGGATTTGCTAGTGACAAAAATGCAGCAAAAATTTTCTCGCAACCCAAGCGTGAACGCGGATGATGATGTTTCCAGCCGCACTTACTACGTCGATGACCAGCGATGCGTGTGCGTGTACCATTATGGGGACAACAACATTCGATGCAGCACTCGGGAATACTTTAAAGACGAAAGCCGAACCCCCTCCGAAGCGTTTGCAGCAAAATTTGATCCTGGTGCTCGGGAAGAAGAGGTCGAGCGGATTTGGGCGGACGAGAAAAATTTACACCAAGATTTTAAGGACGCGGGGAAAGAATCGCGGGATATATTTCAGCACAGAAAGAACGAGGAAGGAAAAGTGTTGCTGGACCGCAGCGTCTTCGAGACGGCCCGGGAGCGAGCGAAGGCCGAAGCGGCCAAGGAGGACGAACAAGAGGAAGAGGAGGAAATCAAAGACCCCAACTTTGTGGATTACCTTACTCCGTTTCTTCAGAATTTTGCGAAGGACCCACGGGATCCGACCAGGGAAGAGGCGGCTAAATCCCGAGCCGCATGCCTTGCAGCCTTGAAAGAACGATTATTAGAAAGGGCTAACATTATCCAGCGACGCCTGGACGAGGAAAATAGTGCATTGTCGAAGAAACAAGCGAACTTCCAGAGAAGCCGCGATCACATGGAAGGAGCAGACGAAGCGTTCGAAAAGTTCTGTTCCGAGGCTATGTTCCGTATTTCGATTCTAGAGCAGCGTTTGTCCAGGCACGAAGAAAATGCCTTGCAGAAGTATGCAAATATGGACCAGAACTTGCGCAAGGATCCAAGGCTCGAGAGTCTTACCGGTTAAGTAAAACACCCTCTTTAAAGAGTAGTAACATATATAATGGTTTATACAATTCTTGTTACTCGTACATTCTTCCCTCAATCTTACGGAGTTACGACGAAGCTAAATTGTGAGTATTTCAAACCGGTCGTCTCTGTCTGGTCTTCATCCCAAATGACAGTATGCCTGCCACGCGCATCTACCTTTGAAACAACGCCATGGTACCTTACATTATCTGGCCATACCATGGACACTCGGTGCTTCGTTTCGTATCAGTATTAACAGAATCCCTGCCACCTACGTGTTTTCTTTTAGTACTTGCTTGCTTCTTCGTTTGCTTCTTTCCTGTTTTTGGCTTGTTTATGTCCTTGCCAGCGTGTAACTTCTTGGCCCAATTTTTATGCCAAATCCATCGATATGGATTGTCATAGTCTACGGTAAAATTGCATTCTTTGCACTTCCAAGTTGCTGCCATTCCTTGTGCTATTGGGAACGTTAAGCATTTTTTATTTTTGACGAAAAGCTCGCCATTCTCTGCGTATTTCTTCAATCTGTTGGACATAGTTTGTTGGGCTTTATGCTTGTTGCTGAAGAGATGACGAGCAAAAGTTATATGATCCTCGTATTTCCTTTCCAGAACACAATGTTCACAGTACCAATGTTTTGGTTTGCCAGTACATTCTTTCACAAAACAGCCGGCATCGGTATTAATTTGTATTGAATTAGCTATAATATTAGCATTTTGCGCATTTTTCCTTTCTCTCCTTAATGCTGCCCTTTCCCTCTGTTTTTTAGATTCTTCTTCAGATCGTTTTGTCAATAAGACCCCTTTTTTCTTTTTGGACATTGTTTTACTCCTACACAATAGTCCTAGGCCAGTTCCAGTCTTAAAAATGTAATCCCTACACGCACCTACAATTGTGTGTGGGAAGTACAACTGTTCTGCTGTGTCGTTTTGGATAAAATCGTTGATTTTTTTGTATACATAAGAACGAAACCCTTCAGATAAATGCTTTACTTGTCCATTGCCAGCAAATTGGTTCACGTTAACAGCAATTGGTGGCGGTGGGTTTTTTTTTTTAAATGTTTTTCGTCGCCGTCGTTGTTGTTGTTGTTGTTGTTGTAGTCGTGCTCTTAATAATTTGACTTCCTCGGCTAGTTTTGATGCCGAGGAAGCAAATCTATTCTTTATTGGCAAACTTTTATCCATGGCAACTGAACAAGTAGGGCAATTTGCCCCACTACTTTCACTGTTTGGGTGCCACTGCTCCAAACATGTTTCATGGAACGAGTGCCCATTCCTACATTGAATAACTGTATGTTCATCATCAAATGCAAAATAACAAATAGGGCATTCATAGTCGACGTCATCACCGTCGTTACTGATGTTTGTCAACGTTGTCCTGGTCGTGGATGAGGTGGGCAGGGTGTTTGCGGTACTTGTTCCTCGCTGAACGGCCAGAGAAGACCCGCTCGCCGCAACGCTGCTGGCCACCGCCCCCATAGGAGTCTCACGCAGGGTTTCCAGAGGAGCCTCAAACTGTGTTTGAATCTCAATGTGTGGAATGGCACGTGGCTTAGGAGACTTTGGCGGTTCGGCGAACCTGCTCGGGGAGCGAACATTTTTATGTTTGGCCGGAACAAGTCGCATGGGAAACGCTTACGCATACGTACTTCGACCAAGGATCGACGAGATATGTGATATGATAATATTTTTTACTTCTTTCTTTTTTTTATATCTTTTTTTTTTTCTTCTTCATCATCATATTAATTTGTTGACGCTTGTA
>LT642302.1:0-24583 GCA_900128585.1 Stramenopiles sp. TOSAG23-3 | reverse complement strand
TTTGTTCTTCTGGAACTTTCAACAAACACGGATATAGAAAAGGAGTGTGAGAAGATTGTGAACCATGAACTCGCCGCTGTAGCCGTAGAACCAAGTTCTGCCCCTGAGACCGTAGAACCAAGTTCTGCCCCTATGACCGTACACCAAGGTTCTGGGTCGACAGCAGATACACTTACCTCTGAAGCTGTTGACGATACAATCCAGAACCACGTGAACGACGCAGATGTACAGGCAGACACTGCACCGGACGAGGTCCTAGAGGATGCAGAAAAAACTGCGTCGGATGTGCACGAAACGGCGACAGCATCAATAGAAACTGGCACATCGTCGACAACCGTTTCTTCGCTGGTAAAGCAACAACAACTCGAAACGCTTCCGACAGAAAATCTTCAGCATCTTTGCGACGCGACCAACTGTGGCGCACAAGCCATCGAAAACACGTTTACTGACGAAAAGAAAAAACTGATCGACAACATTTTGCTTGCCTTAAGAGATGCGTCAGACGTGGAACTTGTTGTCGATAACAGCACCGGCTCGTTTCAATTGCGCAGAGGCTTTGCCGCTTACAATTCCGCCCTGTGTGCGTGCGGGAGAAAACTAAAGGAGTACGAGAAGAAAAATTGTATCAGTGTCTTGAAAGGGAAGGGGCAGAATGGGCAGAAAAAGTCCTGCCTTGCCATGTGGATGCTGCTAAACCAGAAAAATCCTCTGTGCATTTGCCCCGTTTCTGGTTCCAACAAGGGAGGCTGTGGGGTCCCCATGCACCTCGATTTGTACACTGGAACGACGAGAAATGGCTTGACCTTCCCAGCGCCAGCACAGCGGTCGCGCAGAAGGAGGCTCTTGGGAGAGGAGGTAGTGGAAGTCCTGGATGCCAACGACAAAAATCTACTAGATTCTCAAGACGAACCGTTGCGAAAATTTGCGAAGTGGGTCAAAAGCACGGTGACGAAACACGCGCACATTGTGGGGGACAACGTGGTCTGGGAAGGTGTGATCCCTCCAAAGTTTGGGGACTACCTCCAGAAAAATTGTGACAAGTTGGAGTGGAAAGTCAAAAAGTTTGGGCTGATGGTAGAGTTCAAAGGGTTAACATTTCGATCGGAAGTGCGCAGCGAAGGGACGAGGAGGCGGCTGTTGGCGCGAGGTGATAGCAGTGGGTGCTGATCGATTGGTGTGCGCGCGCGTGCGTCGGCGGTGAAGTTTGCACAAAGGAAGCCCGTGCGTTACTAATGTTAAAACACACACACACGAATTAAATTATCTTATACCTTTCACTTACACTTTTTTTATCAACACCTTAAACGTCCCTCGCTTTCTTCACCCCAACCTCTTTCTTCCAAATAAAGCGCCCGTGTGTTTTCAGATTGACCAGCACGGGAAGCCTAAGGGTCGCTTGGACCACGAGGGTGGAGGCGTCCAAGACGTACAGCACCCCCTTGGCAGCCGCACCATCCAGCGCAAGCACAAGGACCACCCCATCGTCCTCCTTCGTCCCGTTCGGCCGCGGAACAAACCACGGCTCGCTGAAGTAGTGAAATGGCCTTGTAAAGGTTTGCCCCTCTCGCTTCCCAGTTGCCTTGTCCAGCCCCCCGCACACGTTGTACTTGATCATTGCCATCTTTGCCATCCCCGTCGCGCCCTCCTCCCCGCCCTCTTGGTGGCGAAACTCGTACCCGAACGCGTGGCAGTACGGCTTTCCTTTGAAATTTTCGTTTATGATGGGAAACTCCCAGTCGCTCTTTGGGAAAAGCTCAAAAACATCGAGGGCGACGCCGGCATCCACATCCAGAAGAAAACGAAAGGTTTTGGCCCGCTTCGTGGAAAACTCTCCATGGTCCCGGGCCGTTTTGTTGTTGATCTGGTCCGAAGAGAACCGGTCGAAGAACAGAAAAGTGTACCCGATTACGTCAAGCACCAGGACGCTCGCGTTCGCTTTTGTAAAATACCCATTGATGGTGTGGCTGACAATCATCGAGTTGTTCGAGGCGGCGGGGGTAAAATCTGTCATGTTCACTCGAATCTTCTTCTCCACGTTTCCAGACTCGAGGCCGATGATGTGAAACACCATCGGCCTGGACAGGTCTATATCAAAGCCGGCAGAGATCGGCTTCAGGCCGAGGCCCGCGATCAAGTCTGCCATTGCAATGTTCATCGCGTGCTGAACCAGCACGGCGTGGGTAGGGGCCGGGGCCCCTGCGAGAAAGAACGAGTGCATGTAGGGGGCAAATTCTCCTTTGGGCATGTTTATCGTGGCGACAGCTCGTCGCGTGAGCCATGGGTTTGCCGTCGATTTGGTTTTCTGCTCCTCTGCACTTATTTTGAAGAGCCGAATCTGCTCCGGGCGGTGGTCAAGCGTGGACAGCCTTTGGACGTTCAGGAGGCCGTACGCATCCCCCGAACTGTCCAGCGAGCTCCCGGTCCAAAGGGGGTGCGCGGACCCAAACGAACCCATCATCCCCAACGGAAGGGCAGGAATGTCCGTAAACGCGCAAAACGGCCCCGGCATCGGGCTCTTGTGCTTTCCGAACTCCAGCGTTTCCTGGGAAAATTCTATCGACCCCGGCTGGTCGCTAACCATCAGGATACGGTCTTGGACGGCGATGACGTTCACAGCAAGGTTGTCGTTCGACGCCAAAACGTTTGGCAGGCCTTCTTTGTCCGATTTACGAGGAGGTTCGGGAACGCCAAACGTCAGAGATGGCGAAATATCGTGTATCTCCACGCTTTTGTTCCACCACTGTGAGCGAGAGAATTTTGACGTGTACGTGACCGAGCCGTTCGAAAATTGGAACACGTCGAGCTTTGCGTACCCATCTCCCGCGTTGGTCAAGTTTCTGCGAAGCTTGGACGGCCACTCGAACCTCCCACCACCGTTCTGAACCAACGTTCCCTCTAACCACGACGGAATTTCCCCCTCAACCTTTAACGTTTGACGGATGATTTCCCCCCCACCAACTCCGGACATCAGCAAGTCAAAGCCAAGGTCAGGGTCCGAGGAAGGTGCCGTCAAGGCACGGGCAGAGAGCGCCAGCAAAAGTGCCAGCTTTAAAACGGCGCAGTGGTTCATTGTTGTATTTCTTAAGGTATCACAAATGCTTACGGTACTTTGTGTCGAGAAAATTCGTGTAAAGTAAATAATTCTATCGGCGTGGTAAACACGTAATGTTTCATTTTTAAATAGACGGGGCGGGGCGATCTGTTTGTTCATCTGGGGCGGGCAGCAGATTTTCTTCTTCAATTTTTTTTTGGTGTACAAGTATTATTATATATAGTAATAGTGTAGAGTATTATAATATGGAGCGAGAAGAAGGATATTTGTTTATTTATCAATCTAATTATCTCTACAAATACACATAGGAATAGTATTGTGTGGGTTTTGTTTATTTACCCACCACCCACCACCCAAATAATTAACATGATCACAGCATCACATTACCTTAAAAAATAAAAAAATCAAGCAGTGGAAGACCACAAAAAAAACAGAAATCCAATTGATTAGTAGTTAAGGATTATAATATATAATGAAAACTATTTATATAAAAGACAGCATAATATATAGTAGATATAGATTTAAATATTTTATATACCTTACAAATATATGCTGTAATATATAATGTAGGAAGAATAGCATTATAATTAATTCATGAATTTTTTCTTCTTCTTCCTTCAATTTCATCATGCATTCGTGCAACAGTTCCATTCTGTGGCACCACTTCCCTCCCAGCCTCCATCTACAATTACCGTTTACCGCCGGCGACCTTTTCCCCTGCCGCCCCGACCTGCTTTGGCCTTTTCTCGCTGTGCCTTCTTGAACTCGAGCATTTGCTTCTGAGCGGCGATTTCGTCCTCCCTGGCCTTCTTCTCGGCCTCCTTCTTCTTGAACTCTTTCATCTCCGCGGCGTTCAGCAGACACTCTGGTTTCTCCCACGTGGTTTCGTCGGTAATCCTGTTGTAGTAGTAGAACGTTCCGTCCCCGTTGTCGTTCTCGGTCCAGTAGCGGCGCTCCTTTTCGAATGCCCCAGGGGTACGCTCGGGCTGCAGGGAGTGGCTAATGGCTCGATCGGCTGTGTTCTTGTAAAAATCTGCCGCCTTCTTTGCCATGCCAATCCCGGTCGCCTTTCCCACCGTGGCGGCCGCGTTCGACAGCTTTCCAAAAAACGCCCCGGTGCTCTCGCTGTACACCCCCCGCAGCCCTTTTGTTTTCTCCATCGCCAGCTTTTTCAGCTCCGCGTTCAGCCCAATCTTTCTCGGCGGCGGCCGCAACTTGTAGATCTTCGTGTTGAGGAGTTTTTCGGTGGCCCAGGGACGGTCCAAACACATGAACTGGTGGGTGTACTTGCGCCCGCTCTTTTCCTCCTCGTCCTTGTCGGGGTCCACGTCGGACTCCACGTTGATGACGTACGAGTCCGCAACGCCGATGCGTACACGGTCGCCCGGCTTTAAGTGGTCCCGCAAATCGCCCAGCGTTTCGAACTCAACCTCCTGAGGGTAAACGTTGACTAAGTGAGGCAGGAGCTTCCCCTCCTCCTTTATTTGGAACTCAAAGGCGTGCTCGTTTAAGTGCTTTAGGGCCTTGGTAGGGTCCCTCAAGAGCGCCCTCTCTTTACGCGCCCTGGTTCGCGGAGTGTCTGTCTCTAGGATTTCCTCTACCCCAAAGATACTGGCCGCCATGTACTTTGCCGTCTTCTTTGTGTTGTTGTCCACCTTCGATTGGCGGTAATGGTGCCTCATCTTCTTTCGCTCCACCTTCAAGTACGCCTTTCCCTCGGCCCGGCCCTGCCTGCCACGCCATAGTGCCTGCAGTTTCCGCGCAATGTACTCCAGCTTCTCCTGGCGAACGATCCCCATCCTGCTCTCTTCCTCTGCGGCCGCAATCTTGCGCTTTGCCTCCCTCTCCATTGCCAGTCGCTGACTCTCCATTTTGACAGTGTAGTATGTCAGGGGAATGTTCGTGTGAAGCGCCCGTTTCCCGGAGCTGTGAATTTTTCCAAAGCACGGCGTGCAGAACACGTCCTCGCACTCTTTGCAGCGCCACTTGCACGCGCGGGCGTTGCACTCGCAGCACGGCAGAACGATGTGGGTGTACGTCTTGGCCTGCATGGTGTCTTCGTACTGGTAGTCGTAGCAAGAGTCGCAAAACTGTTTGTGAAATCGGTCATAGCGCGTCGCGGCCTGGTACTCGCAGTAGGAGCACATCGGCATTTTGTCCCTGTGGTGAGACGCTTTTTTCCCTTTCGAGTGCAGCGTGGTGAAGCAGTCATTGCAGTACGCGTCCCCGCAGGGCTCGCAGAACACTTTTGCGCTCTTTGTGGAGCAGTTGGCACACAGGACGACGTATTCGGTGTGCTTGTCCGGGAGCTCGAACGGCTTTGCCACGTCTTGGCTGCCCAGAATTTCTGGCTTCTTTACCGACCGGTGCCCTGTCCTCGGGTTGTAGTAGTAGAAGAATCCCGTCTTGGGGTCGACGTACTTTTGAATAATCTGGCCCGCCATGTTCGCCAGCACCCGCTTCGCTTTGCGAATGCGCTGATGCTTCGATATCATGAGGGACGCCCGGATCATTTTCGCGCGCTCCCGCTCCTTCTTGATTCTAACCTTTGCCGCCGCGTACATGTTTCTCCCAATATCCCCGCGAATGTGTCCCTGAATTTTTCGCGCGTATAGGCCCAAGTACTCGTCCTGCAGCTCGTCCATTCGCTTGCAAAAGGGGTGGACCCACTTTGGAATGTGCTTCTTCAAGTGCTGCCGCTTCATCTTCGCGTCGCCCGTGCCGTCCGTCAAAATGTGGGCAAAGCAGAACTTGACCATTCTCGCGTCACTGCCCGTTTGCCTTCGGACCGCCTCAGTCTTCTTGTACCTGGTGTCGGCCAAATACCGAAGCGCAAACGCGAACTCTGGGTAGGTCAGGTTCCCGGCGCCCGTTCCCGTTCCGTTTGTTTTGCTGTTCCCCTTTGCCTTCGATATCGCCAAGTCCAGCGTGTTCAGCTTTACCCTTCGGTTGTCTACAAAACCGCACTCTTTCCCAAGCTTCAGGAACATCGAATTGCTTATGCCCTCCTTGGACCTGGACATTTCGCAAAGTTTGTGGAACAGCGCCTGCGTGGCACCCTTGAATTTTTTTGACTTTTTGGCTTCCTTCAGCAGCAAGTGGTCGCGCGCAAGCAGCGCACAGGCCTGCAGCTCGGTGCGCCCCCGCATGCGCAGCTCGCTCAGCCAGCGCTGCCGCTCCAGTTCCTTTTCGTAGTGCATTCGGCAGATGAAGCCCCGCGCAATGCGCTCTATTGTAGTGGCGGAACGGATGGTCAGTTTTGTCTGCCGGACGTACTCCTGAAAGTGGATCCTTTGGTAGTACCCACGGAAAGACGCCTGGATTCGGATTGCAGCGTACCATTGAATCCCGCGTGCAAGGGCGAGCTGGCGGCCTTTCCACCCACGAAAGCGCGCCTGGACCCGTATTGCCATGCGAATCCTTCGGGCTTTCAGAAACAATCGCCGCCCGACCAAGCCGCGCCAGAACCGCTGGATGGTCTTGCTCGCCTCCAGCCTCTTGAGCTTCAAGTTTCGCCGGTACTCCAAATGGTGCTTCTGCCTGTTGCCGCCCAAGCGCTTGCGAGCCCTCATTCCGCGAAAGCACTTTTGAAGTTTCAGCGCTGCCTTCTCCTCCCGGGCTTTCTCGAACGGGTTCAGCATTTTTCTCAGATGAAATAATTTTCGGTGCACCGTCGTCATGTTGATGTCAATGGGGTCGCCCGTAATGTCGGATAGAATCTTCAGGTGAATTTTCCTCTCCTCCCCCTGGTGCTTCAGCTTCTCCAAGTGCTTGGCCTTCTCCTCTTCTATCCGCCGCAGCTTGGCTCGCACTCTCATGTATGCTCGCTTGCGGTGCCAGGCCTTCTGGATCGTCAGGGCCGCAGCGTTGTCCTTTGCAAGCTTTTCGTCGCGGATCGCCCGTAGCTCCGCCGCCCGAACGCGCGCACGGTAGCAGCGGTACGCCCTCTGGAGCACCGAAACGCGCCTTCGCTTCAACAGCTTTCTCATTCGAAGGAATTCATGGCGAAGCCTGACCATGATCCACCAGTACTGGATTTGCACTGCGGCACCCTCTTTCTTGAACGCATCCTGTAGCACAAAGTGTTTCTCTTCTTCCCACTCAACCATTTTCTCTGCCCGACGAATTTTGCGAACAATCCTTGCCCTGTACCTACCCTTCATGCCCCGCCAGCAGCACTGGATGATCGTGGCGGCGCCATTCTTTCGCAGCCACATGGCGCGCTTCATGAGCAGCAAAAACTTTGACTGCGTGTACCGAACGAACCTCTGGATTACCAGCGCCGACTCGATTCGCAGGTACTGGTTCCTAACAAAGCGCCTCCCAAGTTTTCCGCGGTACATTTTCTGGATGTAGACCGCCGAGTCGTACCTCAGCTTGAACAGCCGGGCCAGCCGGTCGTGCTCCCGCTCGTCTTGTATAATCTTTTCTTTTCGGATCAGCTCCATTTCCAACCGTGCAAGGAACCCCCTGGCAATTTTCTGGAGCACGATTGTGGCCCACACCTTTTCGGCGTGCCTTTCCATTTTCAGAAAACTTTGCCAGTGCTCCATCCCCGTGTGCAACAGCTGGTTCTGAAGCCTTCGAAAACACTTCAGGACAGTGTTTGCACCTCGCTCTTTCACGAATTTCCCAAGGCCGTGTTCAAACAAGAAATTGTCTGGAAGGGAGTCCCGTGCCTCTTTGAGTTTCTGCTCGATCGTGTCGTCGATTTTTTGGATTGTTTCCCCAACAGTGTCGAACGACATTTTCGTCTCTTCGTGTTCCTTGTCCTGAAACGCCAGAACACGAACTTTCTGTACCTTTACCAAGCGTTTGAGCCCACGGTTCTCCAACTCGTTTTGTCGTTCAATATCGCCGAGCTCCCCCGTCAACTTTTTCATTTCGTCTTCGTAGTGCTGAACGACGAGCTCCTCGTGCGGTGGGGTTAGCTTTGGCGGACCCGCACCCCGGTCTAGCGGAATGGAAAACCGGTCGTTTCGGTAGTCTTCCCCATACGCTACGGTTGGCTGAGACGCGTCGATTTCTTCAAAAATTCTGTCGCTGTTGGCCGTTTTAAGTTTCTTTCTGTTTTCAGGGGGCGATGCGACTTGACTGTCTCCCGAGGGCGCGGCGACTGCGACGTTCGGCGCCGCCCCCCCCTCGGTTGGCGGACCGTCGGTTTCTTCTTTCTCCCGCCCCGAGACCTCGCCCTCAGTCTCTTCAGCTGCCTTCGTGGCAGCGGCCTTGCCCTCATTTTCTGATGGCTTGGCTTGCGCCTTGGACGGGCTGGGCATTTTCGGGACCGACGCCTGGGGCTTTTTCTTTCGTTTGAAGAGGCTTCGGGACGCCGCCAAGTCCTTGCCGCTGTGCTTGCGCCTTCGCGCAACCTTCACCCCCTTCTTGAGACCACTGTACAGCATAGGGCTTTCTAAGGACAAGTCCACTTGGCCCTTTATAAAACGTTTCTCGAACGTGTCCAAACACTTTTGCTCGAACTCGTTTGGGTCCGGCAAACGTGCAACTTTCTTCTTCATCGCGTGGGACATTGTAGAAAATACGGGAGGTTGTAGCCCGTTGCCCAAAAGTATGCCTTTCTTGCCCCCCGTCTGTACATTGACCTGCTCGGTTCGCGGAGGATTTCCTGAGTGGGCCTGAGAGTGCAACTTAGGCTCTGCTAAATCTATTAATGGTGTTCCCAAGACTGTTGCCGTGAGCTGCTGTCGATCGTGCGACAACAGCGTCTCTTCAAAAGTGCTGTTAGCATGGCTGCTTGTTGACGTTGGCCTGGATAGTCTCGGGGCGGGCACCGCCACGTCCACGACGGGCGAGACTGGGGTAAGCTCCATAATGTTCGCGATTATCTCGGGTCTGTCAAGGTAATCCCTCAGCGATGGGGTCATTGCCTTCTTGCCAGATTTTCCAGACGTTCCTTTTTTGCCACGCCGCGTTGCCTTGCTCGTTGGAGAGCGACGGTCCGGGAAGGACGGCGACGAGCGCTTGCTTCGCCGTAGCTCTTCGACGACACGCACGGTTGACATGTCTGGCGGCACGAGATATGCCCTACAATTCCAGCACGGTGCGAACCACGCTATTATGAAAGTATTTTGAATTTGACACAGGGTGTAACGGCGTGTTTGTTCTTCGAATGTTTACAAAACCAGAGTTTATTCGTTGACGAGCCAGCCGTGCAGTGCAACTGGAATCGTTTACAATTGATAAGCTAGGAGAAGAGAAAAGAACAGGAGGAGAGAAGTGTTTTATTTTATTATTATTATTATTTTATAATATAATATCAACACTCTACAGCACATTAGCAAACAACAACAAGGTGCAACCAGTTCCGTTATTCAGCAAATCGCTTCATTTTGTTGTACCGTAAATTAAGGACTTAAACCTGACTTCTTCACTTAAAACAATGATGTTAATTATATCTGATAAAATAGTAAGGTATTAAAACAATAACCAAAACAGACGCTTCACTTCGCTTCTTCTTCTTAAATCTATGTTTGACGTTTGACAATGGTCGTCGTTTACCATCTCGTTCTGTATAGCTAAATATTACATAATTATAATACATTATATAATAGAATAGTCTGTATATTTAAATTATAATAGACGACTATTCATAACCAAAAAAAGAAAAAAAAAAGGAGCAGTTAAAAAGGTGACCCCACCCGCCCTAATCCTAACCCCTCTTGTATAATAACAGTTTTTATTGATTACTTTAAAACCCTAACAATAAAACTAATAATTATTATCTTTTTTCTTAAATTAAAATAACCTATTACACCGTACACTACACACCATCATTGAGAAAGGAAGAAGAAAGAAGAAGTATCCAAAAAATACAATTATTATTGTAATATTATACTACACTACACAGCAGCGCTGGGTAGTCCATTACTATGACTATATATTAATAAGGAAGAAGAAGAAGAAGAGAAGAAATTTGAGAAGAAGAAAGAAGAAAGAAGAAGATAATAAAAATAGAGTGTGATTTTTTTATACGAGGTACACTGTTGTTTGTAATAATTAATTAATTATTTATTTATTAATAACTGTATAATTGACAAAGTGATCTTGAATATTATAAAGTAAAAAAAGCATGGAAACGATTGATGAATAATGTTGAACGGAGTTTGAAAAGGGAATAACGAAGGTAGGCAAGACAATATTTACAACGGTTGCTGACGTTTTAATCTTTTTGTTTGTTTAGTTAAAGAAAAGGGAACGAACGTGCGTACCGATGGAAAGCACTGATATCTTGCCAAAGGAGGTGGAAGTGAAGCTTGGGGCAAACTCCTACGAGAGGAGAAAGTCGGCGGCGCATGACATTGAGAACCTGATCAAAGCCCTTGTTGAGAAGGGGGGACGTCGCAAAAATCAATGCGCTAATCACATTTTTAGGGGACGAGTTCGTCCGTTCGCCGTCTCCCAACTATCGCAAGGGCGGGCTGATCGGGCTCGCCGCCTGCGCCATAGGCCTTATCGACAACGCGAAGGTGTACCTGGACCTGCTCGTCGAGCCGGTCTTCAAGTGCTTCGACGACCCGGAGAGCCGCGTCCGGTATTACGCGTGCGAGAGCATGTTCAACATCGTTAAGGTGTGCCGGGAGCACACGCTGCGGTACTTTAACAAAATTTTTGATGGCCTGTGCAAGTTGTGCGTGGACGTGAACATTGACGTGAAGAACGGGGTCCAGCTCTTGGACCGGCTCGTGAAGGACATAGTGACGGAGTGCGACTCGTTCGACGTCTCGTCGTTCATCCCCTTGCTCCAAAAGTACATAACGCAGACGAACCCGTACATTCGGCACACCCTTGTGATGTGGATCAGCGCCCTCGACAGCGTCCCGGGGATAAACATGCTCGAGTGGCTGCCGACCTTCCTGGACGGGCTGTTCAACATGCTGAGCGACAAGAACCGACAGATTCGCCAGGCCGCCGATTTGGCCCTGGGCGAGTTTTTGAAGGACATCAAGGCAAAGGAGAACAGCGTCGAGTTTGGCCCGTGCGAGGTGAGCTCCGTCGGAATGATTAGCATTTTAGTGGGCCAGTGCAAGTCTCGGCACGAGTTTCACCGCGTCACCGCAGTGCACTGGATTTACGAGTTTGTGCCGATCGGGAAGGAGAAACTGGTTCCGTTTTTTCCCATCCTGGTGGAGGCGATGCTGCACTGCATCTCCGACAATGCCGCGGAGATCAAGGAGAACGCGTCGAACGCCAACGCGGCGCTGATGGAGGTCGTCAAGAACACCACTGCCAACATTGACCTAAAAGCTATATTGGAGAAGCTGACCCTGAACCTTTTGAACGACAACGAGCCCACGCGCCTGGCCTCCCTGGCGTGGATCGCCATGCTCCTGAAGAAGCTGCCGCAAAAGATGTCGGACGAGATGGACGTCTACTTCTACGCCCTGCTCCGCACGCTGAGCGACGACGCGGACGACATCGTCGTGCTCGACATCCAGGTCATTGCCCTGATTTGCCGGGACAACGGGCACGAGAATTTCAGCCGAGTCCTGAAGGAGGTGTACAACCTCTTTGCCAAGGACCAGAACTTGCTCCAGAAGCGCGGGAGCCTCGTGTTCCGCCACCTGAGCATGCTGCTATCCCCCGAACGCGTGTACCGCGAGCTGTCCCACATCATCGAGAGCACCGAGGACCTGAACTTTGCCTCCGTCATCGTCCAGATGCTCAATATCATCCTCCTGACGGCGTCGGAGCTGGACCCCTTGCGGGCGAAGCTGAAGAAGTGCCAGGGCATCACATCCACACCCCTCTCCGCGGTTTCATCGTCCGCCGCTGCCGGATTTTTCAGCAACAGCAAAAAGGGCAAGAGGAAGAAGTCCAAGAACAGCAACAACGACGGAATGTTCGAGATTTCGAGCGCCGACCGGGACGAGTCGAGGTCCTTGTTCACGACCCTGTACAATTCTTGGTGCCACAGCCCCATCTCCGCCCTCAGCCTGTGCTTCCTGGCCCAGGCCTACGACTTGGCAAGCGTCCTCATCACGAACTTCGCGATGGCGGAAATCAGCGTTGGGTTCCTCATGCAGTTGGACAAACTAGTCCAGCTGCTCGAATCGCCGATATTCATCCACGTGCGATTAGAAATGTTAGAGAAAGGGACGGAGCGCCACTTTGCCCTTATGAAGACCTTGTACGGAATGCTGATGCTGTTGCCGCAAAGCGCAGCCTTCAAAACGCTTCAGAACCGGCTGTCCTCGGTTGCGGACATGCCGAGCATGCGCCCCCCGTTTGAGGCAAAAGAAATAAATGGTCCCTCCGAAGCGTGCACCGAGTACATTCATCAGTTTGTCGTACTACTAGAGCGTCACCAAACCTACCGGTTTGAACAGATGGGGTTGGAATGGGAAGGAGACGAAGAAACAAGTTGAAATTTTTTTTAGTATTGTACTTGAATATATTTTGATGTATTCTTAAATACCTATCAACATGAAAATTAAAAACATCATCTCATTTTTTCATATCATTATTTTTATTATTATTTTTTCTCTTTTTTGTTGTGGGTCGATCGATCGATCGATGGGTGTTTAAAAAAAACGATTAGAAACAATTAATTTATTATAGGACGAAAAAGCAAACGGAAGTCCATTCTCGGATGAAAAAGAAGAACGGCGTAAAAGAAATGACGAGACCATTATAGCCGGCTGTAGTTTTGTTCCTCCTCGCACCGCCGTTTTATTATACTTTTGTCCGCGGCGTGTCATCGCTACACGGAATTTTGCTATGCCTCCTACCTATCAGGACCCAGGGTTTTGTTTAAAATGTTTCTGCCCCCCGTGCGCAGTTTATGAAGCGCAAGGGTGCGCGTGCCCACAAATGTGCCTAGCCTGTTACTGTGGCTACTTATACACGGTGGTGTGCTGGAATCCTACCACTGGTAATCGTAAGTTACGACATTTCACAAAATAATGATACAACTTTACAACAACGACCGTACTAACAATAGGATGCTCAACTACTTTTAGCGAATGCAAACAACCAGTTTCAAGCAGGGTTTCCTGCCCAGCAGCAGGGATACCCACAGCCACATCAAACTTACCCACAACAGCAACAGGTGATGGTAACCCAGGGCGGCCAAGTCTTGCAGATGCCCGGGCAACCCATGCCACAACCGGCGTATCAGATGCAATGATGGTTCCGCAAATGCCCGGCCAGCCAATGATGGTTCCGCAAATGCCCGGCCAGCCAATGATGGTTCCGCAAATGGCAGGCCAGCCGATTGTGACGGTAAATGCGGTGCCGATGCCCAACCAGCAAAACTTAGCCATAAATCAATCGGCTCAAATGCCAGGCCCTGACGCTGAAAGTAATAAAGGTGGAGTGGAAACCATTGAAATGAGTAGATAGGTGCCGGGATATGTATGTAATGGGAGTTGAATAATTTTTGCTTTTTTTAAAAACTCAAGAAAATTGGCTGTTATTTATTTAAGCAATTAAAATTATTTTAAAAAACAAAATGTAACGCTCCACTAACTCACTCACACAATCATCCCCCTTCCGTATTCGTCGTAGTGTATTTTATAATTTGATTCGAATCTCTCGCGTTCCCGCTTCAAACGTTCCTTGACCTGTTTCTTTCTCTCCTTGGGCGTCATATTATCGAGATATTTTTTCCGTACATACAACGCCAAGTCTGTGTAACCCTCGTCGTTCAAAATATCAACTACGGTCTTCCCATTTTTGTCTGGCAAGTCAGGGCTCCAATCATTTGCTAGCAACAGCAGCAATGCCTCTTTTTGCCCATTAAACGCAGCAGCATGAGCCGCTGTCCATCCAACATCGCCGTACGTGTTCATCGGACGCCAATCAACCATGTATCCACCGGGTGCAACGCTGTCGTGGCATCGCACGTGCCCACGACTGTCTTCTATTAATACCAACCCTAAACGAAGTGCGTGCTGTGTACATTTAAAAGAGTATTTGCTACCCGGTACCCTAGGAGTCTTTTCGTTAACGTCGGGAAACGAGAACCCCGCCGCGTTCAAAAGGCACCAATTGTGGTCCACACCAAGCCTAGGGGGGGGTGGGGGCTCAAACATCTTCGCCGTCGGGTAAACCACGGAGGGGATCAACCCAGGATCTCTTAGTCTATACGAATCCATGACAAAGAAGCGAAAGAAGAACCAAACACAGTTCAAATATCAAATGCCCGCCAGGGATTATGTACAACCGTTCGCTGTTTCTAAATGCTCGGAATAGAATTTCGCTCAGCAGGTCAAAAAAGATTTTCGTCTATAGTTCTCTATACGAGATGGATTAATCAGCAATCTGCTTTTTAAAAATGTTTTCTTCTTTTTATTACTTAATAGCTGTAATTATATAAACTATTACTATGTATTATAATACTACTAATAACAAGAAGAATGTGTTATAAAATATTAATTTATCTTTTTTATATATAACGGATAATAAAAAATAAAAGAAAAAAAAACAAAAAAAAGAAGAAGATTAAATATCTAACTACTACTACTACTACTACGTTTTATTCATTCCGCACGTTTGAAGAAGAATGCATATAGTAATATGTACATATGTGATCGATGGGATGAATCAATTGATTGGAAGTAGATTTCGAAGAGATTGGACCCCTCTTCATTTGGTTTGTTTCATTAAAAAAAATCCGCCATTTGTTATTGGCATAGTATAGAAGTTGACGGAAGGAAACGTTCGGGTCATGGATGGGAAAGCCTTGAACATTAGAAAATCCCCCTTGAAGCTGTCCCTTGCGAATTTGAGCTCGCTTCTGAGGACGAAGATTGTGACCCTTGGGGGGCCTACGTTTTACAAAGCTTACGAGCACTTTGATCGACCGCGGAATGGCGTAACGATCGATGCGATGAAAAAGGGGCTGGTCAAGTTTGGCATCACGGTGTCGTCGCAGAGCATTGCCGCCCTCGTACGCTCCATATGCTCGGGGCATTTTCCGGAGGAGGATATCAACCGTGCGCTCGCCCGTGGGTCGCGGAAGGGGCTTACAGGACGTTTTAGAGAATGCAAGCAAAAAAATACAGTCCATTGTTAGGAACGGGAGGAGGAAGCCATGGGAACCGAAGGACAAAAATATCGGGGCAAGGCAGCTGACGCACGCGCACTCTGCGTTGGAACAGCATCGCGTCGCAAACCTAAAGGCACGGGACATCGAGGCGGGAATATGGAAGTTCATTACCCTGCGGTGCCGAAACAATTCTCAAGAAAGGGAGCTGCTCTACCGAATTCTGAACAAACCGCGGCCGGCCCTGTCTGCGGAGGAGTTCCAAAGCTGTGTCCAAACCAAGATGAGGATTACCATGGGACCCAAAATTTTGAATGAAATCGTAAGCCGGTACGGCTACAACGATGGATCGAGAAGGATCGATTTCGACAAGTTCATCGCGACGCTCCGCGAGAACGCATCGAAAGAGTCGAAGGCGGAGTACTTTGGGAACCAGGGAGGGTTTAAGGTAGGGGTCCCCCGGGGATCGAGCTCGGTAGGCACCGAACAAGTAGAACGCTTGATGCACAAGAAAATATTGGAACGGGCAAACCCGAAGGTCGGGCAGTTCAAGCAGACCTTCATGATGTTCGCTCCAGAAAGATTTGAGGGAAACACTGGCCCGAGCACGTGGATGAAGCATTTCGAAGCCGTCCAAGCCTATGATGATCGCGCGCAAAACGCCAGCAATGGGGCCGCTGCGCCCATCAATACGGGGCGAGGGTCGCCATCGTCGGCGTACACGGCGCGGCGGATGGCAAGGCAGTACGCAGTACAGCACAAGCAGTATAGCGAGGCGGGGATAACCCCGGCACTGCTCCGCAAGCGCCTGCACCAGATTGGAATAAACGCGACAGAGAAGCAGGCCAAGGCCCTTTTTTCCAAGTACGACGTGGACAACAATGGCCAACTGTCGTTCTATGAATTTGCGTGCAGGGCTGTCCCCCCAGATTACAAAGGCAAGGGAAGCCTTTACTCGCTCACCGGTGGCGGAGGAGACGGCGAGGGGCAGCGATCTGTGCAAAATGGCTTTCGCCCCTCGTCCGAGGAGAACATTAAAGTGAACAGGGACGACATTGACCTGTTCTGCAAGGAGAGAGACTTTTTGGACACTGCGGCCGTGGAGATCCCTACAAAGTATTTTCGCCCGCGGTCTACGGCACGGAGTGCACGTTCGAGAAACATGCTGACCGGAAGGAGCAGTTACCAGCAGCACGTGCGGTCCCAACCAGAATTGTTCTCAAGGCCAGCGACGCAGCAAAGCGCGATGGGCACCGTGCGCAGCTACGCCTCGTCAAGGTTGAGCACACACCGTGAGCAGCAAAGAAAAATGTTGCGAGACTTTAAGAAAACAAAGTATTTGAAGAAGATCGAGGAAGGTAGACGAAGGGGTGTGAGAGTCGAGGAACGCCTCGATTGGAGTGACTGGAAGCTGCAGCATCGAAGCAGTCGGGCAAGGCGGTAATAAAAGCTTACTAACTGTGGTGCGGTACTCCTCTTTTAAAATTTTGTTTGAAAGAGCACTTAAATAACAGCCAAAGATTTTAATGCACAGTCGTAATATAAATTCTAAAAACATTTAAAACTACTTACGGCCGCGTGCGTAAGTAATGATAAACTTTCGAAGAAATTTACTGCCGTGTCTTTTTTCTTCGATAGTTCTTTTCGTGCTCTTCTTCAGCGTCCCGAAGCTTTTTCCACTCAATTTTGGCCAACTTGATTCTCTCCTGCTTGCTCAGCTTCTTATTGACTTTGGGCAAAAGTTCCCGAAAGGAGTCTATGGCGACCAACGGCGCTGCGGGTGTCCGGCCAATGGTTCCCTTGGAGTACCGTTTTATTTGGTGGGCGGAAGTTTCCAGGAACCGAAACATTCCTTCCAAGTACGCATTTGAGTTCCCCGACCTTTTCTTTCCTCCACCCTCTACCCTTTCTATTTTCTTCCTTCCCGTCAGCGACAACTTAATTATTGTCTTTTTTGCCTCTACCATTTCGCTGGGTGAAACGTGCACTCTCCCCACCGTCGCCGAACCTGACGAAGTCGCCGGAAGTTCAGACGAAGAAGATCCCGCACTTTCTCCCCCTTTCGCGGATGAACTTCCCCCAACCTTCACCATCTAAAACACAGTGGGCAGAACCGAACAATCGCACTCGAGAATGCACAACAATGAAGGAAGAAAATTTTGAATTACTGTTAAATTGACAATACAACAATTACTCTTTTCCTGTTTTTTTCTTCATCATCATGTAATGAAAATTATTAGTTGGACCGGACCGGATGGAAGGTACCATATACAAAAGAAAAAAAGATGAGATAATAGATATTATTATTTTAATAATATCTCATAATAATAATAATAATAATAATAATAGAAAAAATAATAACTTTTTTTGTTGTATAATAATATTATAATTAGATGATGAATATAATAATATAGACACAGCATTCAGATTTTGCAGTTAAGAAGACTTCTTCGTATTTTTATTATTTATTGGTAAATTTATTAAAATATCTTTTTTTCTAATCATCTCATCATCATCAAAACAAAAGAAATAAAGTTTCAGTTAGACTTACCTATTTCATTATTATTTCAAAAAAAAGGTAACCACATATTATTTAAGAAAAAATATTTTTGAGAGATGTGCATCTCCCCCTGTTTAATCGTCATCGGTTGGATCTTTCAAGTACAGGTCAAAGAGTCGCTGCCTTTCCTCGTCAAAGTTATCAACTTGCGACGGCACGTTCAAGACCGCCTTTAACTCTTCGCCGTCCAGAAGAGGGTAAGCGTCGGCCCGCCGGCTAAGCATTCGGCCCAAAAAGCAGAGGAGGTAAAAGGTCAACAGCAAGGAGAGGGAGGTCTTCGTGTTCTCCCAGTAGGTGTGCTCGGTGTAGGTTTCCATGAACGGGGCGGACGCGTCAAGGAGCACTTGGTAGACGACGCTGGCGCTAATGTCCTCCGGAAGGTAGGTCTTGATCCCGACACTAACGCAGATAAAGATGTAAAATGCAATGGCAAAGGCCGCGGCGTAGATAACCCGGGACAAGGTCATTCGAAAGTCCCGCTTTCCCGTGTTGCTCACGTGCAACTTGTGGATCTCGTCGCTGCGCTTCATGAGCGACTTGCAGTCGTTCTTGACCTGCTCAAAATTTTGCGAGACCTTGTTCTTGATGGCGTCGATGATGATGTCGGTGGCCTCGTCGATTTCGTTCTCCTCCCGTATGGCCTCGTTCACGGTCTTCAGGCGGTCCTCGTTCGGGATGAAGATGGACTTCAGCTTGAAGGCGAAGGAGAGGTCGACGTTCTCCGCGGCGGCGGTCTTCTTGATGTTCTCCTTCAGCTCGCTCTGGATCGAGGAGTGGACCCGGCGAAGGTCCTTCGTGGTGGTGATCTGGTCGATTTTGGTGACGAACGTGTGCGTCTTGAAGGCCTTCTTCTCACGCTCCGTCTTCAGCAGGTTGCCGAACACCTCCATCGTCCGCATTTGGGTGGCCCCGCCGTGGTTGTCCAGGAAGACGTAGACGAGGTCGCACCGCTCGGCGACGTAGGCGATGGCACCGTCGATGTCGAACTCGTACGACTGGACGTTTCCCCCACCGCTCCCCATCTTGGCGGCCCCGACGAGCCCCGGGCTATCAATCAGGTCGACGAACTTGAACGCGTTGTTGGTCCGGTCGACGACGCTCGTCTTCAAGTAGTTCGAAATGGCGTTGCCGAAGACGTCCGTGATGTGCTCGATGTAGTCGAACTTGCGCAGCGTCGTCTCGCCGGTGGTGTTCAGCTCCTTTTTTCCGTAGGTGACGAAGCAGAAGGTCTGTGTCTCCTGGGCTTGTGACTCCGCGCATACCTTTTGCCCCCCAACGTACCAGTTGATAAAGGCGGACTTTCCCGCGGAGTGGTTCCCGACGAGGAGAAGGTTGACCTTCTGCCTGGGCTTGATGAGGTTCAAATTCTTCGTCTTGGCCTGCCCGAGCTTTTGCCACAAGGAGTCTAATTGTTTCCCCATGCACAGCAGCGTGTCCTTGGAATTTCCTTTCCTGTCCCCGTAGATGTTGAGTATGCCGTGAAACGCATCGTTGGTAGCCTGTTCACTAAGATCTTTCGCAGATGGTGCCGACATACTTTTCCGTTTTGATTTCTTTCCCATGTAACAACAGTGAAGTTTAAAAACAAAAAGATGTCCCCTCTTTTGTAGCACTAAGTGTCCGAACGGTGGTGGTGGATGGAGTAAAAAAGAAATACGCACTGTAATGTACCGCCTTTATTCTCTCTTTGTGTAATACGCACGTACTTGAAACTGAAACACACGCTTTGAACTTATTTTCATGCCTTGCTTTTCAACTCTCTCTTTTCTTGATATTAATGGTAGTAAATCATTAAAATGAAGAGAATATTAAACTGTTCGTTTTTTTTATTGCATTTGTTGGGGTTCTTCATTCAACGTAGTACGAAGTATAATAAAAGAAGAAGAAGAGAGAAGAAGAGAAGAAAGAGGAGAGAGGAGGTCAGTCAATAAAAAAAAAAAGAAGAAAAAGGTGTGATGATGTAGAATAACAGCCAGCCATCAATTCATTCGAGAAAGAGAAAAAGAAGAATGCTAAATATATTTATTGGAATTATAGATGCTGTGTTTATATTTAAATTATAATAAAAATAAATCAATTTTATAACGTCTATAAATAAATAAAATAAAAGACAATTAATATCTTCTTCTTTCTTTCTTCTTTCTTCTTTCTTTCTTTCTTTCTTTCTTCTTCTTTCTTTCTTCTTCTTTCTTCTTCTTCTTCTTCTTCTTCTTCTTCTTCTTCTTCTTCTTCTTCTTCTTTCTTCTTTCTTCTTCTTCTTCTTCTTAATTTTATAAATAAAAAGAAGTCTTCTTGAATTAGATAGGTAGTTAGGTGCAGACCACTGATTAATTGGCCACGATGATCCTTGTCCGTACCTGGTACCTGGTATTAGAAGGAAAGAAGACAATACCCAAGCTCATAATAGAGACTATAAATACAATTAATAAAATATAATAAATAGAGTATAGTATTATGTGTGATGAGAGACAGGAGGTTGAGAGAGGAGGGTTAATATAAAATGTTTACGATTTGTATATATCTATCATTTATGTATTACTTATATATGTTTTATTCCAGGATAGGTTCAAACAAGATTGTTCTGTTTTCCCTTCCGTCTCCCTTCTTTCTCTTGGTGTTGTTTGGATTGGGAGTGTAAGGATTGAATATACCTTACTACCACCACCGAGTTAATAGGGAGAAGCGAAGGATGGGGTCTGACAACGACAAGACCTTCGGCCAGTTGCCGAAAAAACGTCGGAAGGGACGGAAAGACCGTTCCACGCTTATGATTGTTGGGGTATGCTTTGGCACCGTGTTCTTGGCGGGCCTGTTCGTTGCGGTCCTGCATGTGTTGAACCACCCCAGCCATTCGAGTACCAAACAGGGCTTCAAGCAGCTGACGGACTCGGCCCCCGTGAGGCCGCAGGCGAGCGGTACCCACCGGTCGTTGGTCGAAGGGGACGCTGGGACGATGGAGCGGACGGCGGCTGAGGAAAAGGCCGCCCACGAGGACTTGAGCCAGAGCGACGCGGACGAAGAGGCCGAAAAGGCCAGGGCAAAGGCAAGGATGAAAGCAAAAATGGCAGGCTTCAAGCGCGGGGAGGTGCACCCCAATATGCCATCCCGAACGGTGGAGGAGAAGTACCACAAGCCCGCGAAGAACGCCGCGGCGAGGGACCTCAGCAAAGTCGACCGGCAGTACTCCCTGCCCCTGTACGGAGACAACTTTATCGAAGTGGGGACGGTCGGGTTTGGGGACAACAAAGAAGGCTCTGGGACTGTCAGTGGCTGGTTCTACCTGGACCCGAAGAACAAGGCGGCGCGGATGAAAACGCTGTTCGCGAACCGTGACGCCGGCTGCGACAAGTCGGCGAACCGTTACGGGTACGCCGTGTACGTGAACGGGTGGAAGACGAGCGACCTGGCGGTGCACGCCGACATAGGGAACGACGAGAAGGGCTGCTACCACATGCAGTCCTCCCCAAAGATGTTGCAGTACGGAAAGTGGACCCACGTGGCTCTGACCATCTTTACCCCCCACCCGGACGCGGAGACCGCGTTCACGATATACGTAGACTTTAAAAAAGTTGCCACCGTGAAAGTTGCGCGCGGGAGCACCCGGTCGGTCCACAAGCTCAGGATCGGCGCCCACATTGACGGGGAGGCCGGGTTCATCGGGAACGTCAGCGAGGTGACGGTGTGGGAAAAGACGATGGTTCAGGTCCCGGAAGACACGCTTTCCCCGGAAGTTCGCGGCGACACTGCCATCGACGCGGAAACCGCCGACCTGGTCGGCTATTACCGCCTGGACATCCGGAAGCCGTACAACAAAAACTCGTTCACCAAGGTCATGGACACCTCGGGGAACGAGATGCACGGGTTCGCGACCCGATCGAACCGCAGGCTTCTCGGCCACCCCGTGAACATCAAGGCGGACTCCAAGTTTACCTCGGAAGTCGCGACCGCGATGGGCTGGGACGCCGTCGCCCTTGCGGCCGGCCTGTACGCCGACAACGTGCCGAGGGACGTCATGGAAAGCCTGGCGCTAAAAGCGAAGGACAGGGCGACGGCCGTGAAGGCCGCGATGCAGCACTGCTGGAAGCACTACCGGGCAAAGGCGTGGGGGATGGACGAGATACACCCGGTGAGCGGGCGGGGCCAAAACAACTGGGGCGGTATGGGCATGACGTTGCTGGACTCCCTGGACACCCTCTGGGTCATGGGCATGCGGGACGAGTTTTACGACGCTAAAGACTGGGTGGCCTCGTCGCTGTCCTTCGATCGCAACCGCATGGTCTCCACCTTTGAAACGACTATTCGCGCGCTTGGTGGCTTGCTGTCTGCATACGATTTGTCGGAGGAGAAAATTTTTCTTCAGAAAGCTGAAGATTTGGGCGCACGCCTGTTCAAGGCCTTCAGCACGCCTTCGGGAATGCCGAACGGGCAGGTCAACCTGGCGACGGGGTCGTCGCAGAACGCCGGGTGGACGGGGAGCGCAGCGATTCTGGCAGAAGTAGGGACTCTGCAGTTGGAATTTAGGTATTTGGGAAAGGTGGCGAACAAGCCCGCATACGTCGACGTGTCCACCAAGGTGTTCAAGACTCTGAAAGAGAAGAACAGGATGGCCAACGGACTGGCGCCCATTTACGTCAGCCCCGGCACCGGGCGGTTCACGACCAACCGTGTAACTTTTGGAGCGCTCGGCGACTCGTACTACGAATACCTATTGAAAACTTGGCTCCAAGGGGGCAAAAAAGAGGCTTACATTCGCGAAATGTACGACAATGCCATGGACGGGGTGGCAAAACTTTTGTACAAACGGTCGTCGCCTTCCAACCTGGCGTACGTAGGGGACTGGGACGGGAGCCGGATCACCCACAAGATGGACCACCTGGCCTGCTTTCTCCCCGGCCTGCTGGCCCTTGGGGCGTACACGGACCCGTCCAACAAGAATGCAAAGCGAGACATGACGATGGCGCGGTCGATGCTGTACACCTGCTACCAGACGTACCGACGCACTGCCACGGGCATTGCGGCGGAGTACTCGGAGTTTCCGAACGGGCAAGACCCGCGGCCTGCCTCTCGGGCCCCTTTCTACATCCTTCGCCCAGAGACCGCAGAAAGCATGTTTATCCTGCATCAAATCACCGGCAACCCCATTTACCAAGAATGGGCGTGGGACATATTCTCCGCGATCACAAAATATTCCAAAACGGCGTTCGGGTACGGCTCTTACCCAGACGTGAGGCAGCAAAACCGAAGGCCGGACGATAGGATGGAGAGCTTCTGGCTGGGGGAAACGTTGAAGTATTTGTACATGGTCCAGGCCCCCATGGAGGAGCACAAAATTGATTTGACAAAGTATGTTTTCAACACAGAGTGCCACCCAACACGAATATTCCCGCTGTTGGAGCGAGGCATTCAGCCCCAAGACATTAGACCAAGGAGTTAACCGGAGAAAGAGAGAAGCAGCGAGTGTGTAAACTATTGCGTTGAGCGCGCGGCCAGACGAGGGACAAAGAAAGGGGGAATAATGCTTCGCGTGTCGTGCATTTTATACTTCGTACTATTAAGAGGTATGTATCTAAACAGCAATTGGTTTTATCCTTACACCTGCTACCATATGACTCGCCGTTCGAACCTCTTCTTTTGCTGCGCGACGTCCTTCGCGTACAACGCTTTCAGCTGTTCGCGGCGAGTATTTAGTTTGCGGTAGGCGTCCAGACGATTGACAACGGCCGCCGGCATGTCCGTTTCATATCCAGTAAAGGCCTTTCCGCCACAATATTTCAGGAGGAACCGGGTCTTCTTTACAAAATCCAATCGCTCTTCTTCCGCCCCCGGTAATTCTAATTTTTTTCGACTGGGTAAGTCAGGGTTAAACATCCCGGCCGTAGGCTTTGCAGACGGGTTGTTCCGCAGGTCGCGCCACAGGAGGCGGTTGACTTCGTTGCGCGATGTCAAGACAGGCTTCATTTGCATTTTCCCAGGCCGTATGACAGCAGGCTCCACGTCGAGGGGCAGCACGTTCGTCTGCACCCGGGGCGAAACTCTTGGTTTGATTTGACGCTTTCCGTAATGAAAATTGCTCGCCCCTTTTACTATTTTTGCAGTGTCGGGCTGCAAGAACTCCCCCATTTTGTCCTTCTTCCTCCCCCTATTGGCGAACCGGTACGTCATCGGAGACGTCGTCACGTGCTGCTTTTGTAACCTCGACATTTGGTTCGTCGGGGGCGTTGGCTGAATGTTTTGTCCTCTACTAGCACCCGTCCCCGGGTCTTGGCCTTGCGGGGAAGAGACAGCGTTACTATTGGACTGGGGCTTACCCCCCATCATTACTCCTAAATTTGGTACCTTTATTTTGGGCAGTGGCACAGAGTTTCCCACCTTGGCGTGCGTGCCCTCCTCGGCGTCCTCGCCCTCCGCGTCGACCCCCACGCCGACCAACCGTTTCCCCAAGTTCCGTTTCGGGCTGCCGTACATTGCGTTGCTTCTCGCTTTGGTGTTGTGGGCATTATCTAACCCTTTGCTAATTAAATTGTCGTAGGAGCTCCACCGTTGTTCCACTTTTCCTACCTTTTTCAAGTACACCTCGTGCTCTAGTTCCCTTTCCGGGTCTTCCAACGTCCCTGGGTTGGCGTCCCGACCACCGCCCATGTGCCCCCGCTCTACCACCAGCGCATGCTGATTCTGCCTCCCAGGAGAGAAGAATGCTTCCCGCGTCGGACTATATGCACCGACTACATTGTCCGCCTGCGATATGATAGAAGTTACCTTGCTTTGTTCCGTCAACGTAGAGTATTTGTCGAACTCGAACAGGTCACGGTACCCGTCATAGAACTGGGACCCGGACGCCATTTGGGGCGGGCCTTCTTCAAAGGTACCAAAGAAAAGAAAGGGGGGACAATATTAGTATTACAAACAATGAACACCTGCGCCTAAACTAAACCCTAAAATCAGTGTATAAAATATCTTCCACCCATCC
>LT642301.1:0-24739 GCA_900128585.1 Stramenopiles sp. TOSAG23-3 | reverse complement strand
TGCCGTCGTGCTCGGACCCTGTGTAATCGTCGCACGCGAACACGACGGCAATGCGCTTGCCTTTGGGGAACATTCCGGCGAGGGTTTGCCCCGTTTTCACGGCCTGGGTGGCGGAGACAACCCCCCCGCGCGTACGCCGCTGTTGCCGTTCCACGAGGGCGTTGTGGTGCCGCACGAACTCTGCGAACGATATCTTCCCGTCGTGGTCGTCGTCAAACTCGTCGAACACCGGGGCGACGTCGTCCGGCGGGATGCCAAATTCGTTCGACAGGAGGACGGTGAACTCGCCTTGGTCCAAGTACGTGTCGTCGTTGCTATCGTACCGTCCGAAAAGGTCGCGCGCCTCGCCTTCCAGCTCTTCCGCGGCGTTGGCCATGGACTCTACGGAGTCGGGCCCCCCGCCGCCCCGGGGCAGCTTGCCAACGGCCGACAGCAGCTTTTTCTTTTGAAGCAGGCTGTTCCCTGCGATCTCGCCAATCGTTTCGTCGTCCAATTCGTACGCAAAGTCCCCGCTAATTTCGTGCGTTTTGATCGTTCCTGCCACGAACGACGACATGCCACTTTCCAACGCGTACGCTTCCAGCCCCGCAGGGTTCATCGTTCGGACCTCCCCCTCGCTTTTCACGGACGCCGCGCCTCCCATATAGTTGTGCAAGGTAGAATTTGATCTGGAGGGTATAATAATACTAGGTGAAACTGAACGTGCCGTATATGTGTAGTCAATTGAATGTACTTTGTTCGTTTTGTTTTGTTCCAAACAATGTGCATTATTGGGAACTGGGAACCATTCCATTCCATCCTCGTTGATTCCATCTGCCTTTACTTCTATTATTATTTGTTTCTTCTTCTGCGTCTTCTTCTTCTTCTTTCGTTGATGAAGGATGAAGGAGAAGAAAGAAGAAGAAGAGGGACGACAATATTATAATCACAACAACAGAAAATAACATTAAAATACAATTGAAATTAATTAACAACCAACAACAATAAAATAAATTATGGAAAACCTGAATGAAACGCTGGCTGATTATTGATGATGAAACCCCTTCTTCTCTCTTCTTCTTTCTTCTTCTTTCTTCTTCTTCTTCTCTTCTTTCTTCTTCTTATTACACTTTGTTTTTTTAGTTCGTACGTTTTTCCTGGTTTTAATGAAACAAGAAACAACCCCACCTCTTCAGAAACTTCACCCCCTGTGTCAATTAAACCCCCCCGCATTTTTTCCGTTTTGTATTTTACCACTTTTTAATTGGGTAATTTTGTTTTTCATTACTTGGGTAATCGCGTACAAGAGAGGTTTAAATTTCATCTCAGTCCCAGTTTAGTATTCATCACATGTTTCATTCTCATTTGCTATGATACCAAATGACACAGTTATTGTACAAAAAAAGAGTTGACCCTTTAAAAAATATCATAACAATATTACACACCCACACCCACATAGGTTCATTATTTTCACTTGGTTCCTCCTCCTCTCCTCTGTTTAATAAAGCAGCACCCTTCGCCCGTCTCTACCGGTTGAGTTTCATATGGGCGCTGACCAGATGGTTGCTTGCCAAGGCACTCATCAACGAGATTTCCCCGGCCAGGACGGCCCCGGCAACGATCTTCGCCAAGTCCTTCGCGTTCTGCCCTGGGTTTTCCTGGTTTGCCCCGGCAACGCCTAACATTTCTAAGCAGGCGTGCTGGGCGGCCAGCCCGGTGCCTCCGCCGACGGTGCCGACCTCGACGATGGGGAGGGTGACGCTGACGTGCAGGTCGTTCCCGTCGTTGACGGGCTCCATGAGCGTCATGCAGTTGCTGCTCTCTACGTTCTGGGCGGGGTCCTGCCCGGTGGCCAAAAATATCGCGGTGACGACGTTGGACGCGTGGGCGTTGTTCCCCCCGAGGGACCCGGCGACCGCGCTCCCGACCAAGTTCTTGGCGGTGTTGAGCTGGACCAGGCTTTGGACGGTGCACTTGAGGACGTCGACGATGACCTTTCCGCTCAGGGTGACCTCGGCCACGACGCTCTTCCCGCGGCCCTCGATCCAGTTGACCGCGGACGGCTTCTTGTCCGTGCACATGTTCCCGCTGACGGCGAGGAGCTCGTAGTCCGGGAACGGGACGGAGAGGGCCTTGAGGGCCTCCATGCACCCTTTGGAGATCATGTTCATCCCCATGGCGTCCCCGGTGGTGCACACGAAGCGCAGAAAAATGTTGCGGCCAGCGATCGATACCTTTATCCGCTGGAGCTTCCCGAACCGGGTCGTGGACTCGAAGGCGGCCTTGATGGCCTTGAAATTGCCCTCGTCGTCGAGCCAGGCCTTCATCTCCGCGGCCCGCATCGCGGAGGGCATGAGGAGGACGGGGGCACGGGTCATCCCGTCGTTGAACACGACGCTGTCGGCCCCGCCGCTCTGCGTGATCGCCCGGCACCCCCGGTTCGTCGACGCGAGGAGGGCCCCCTCGGTCGTGGCGAGGGGGATGTTGACGTTCCGCCCGTTCATTCGAAGCGGGCCGACGAAGCCGACGGGGATGGGGATGTACCCAATGACGTTCTCGCAGTTCTTCCCGAGGACCTCCTGGTAAAAGCTATTGAAGTCGAAGCTGGCGTACGGGAGCCCGTTCGAGCTCTTCTCCTCGTCGATGTCCAGCGGGGTGTCGACGTCCGGGTACACCCCCCCCTCCGTCTTGACGTCGTGCTGGATGCGCTCGTCCAGCCACTTTCGTCGAATCCGCACGGCCCGGGTGCAGTCCGGGTCCGCCCCGGCCTCCACGGACCGCTTCAGCTCCTTCTCCAGCTTGTACTGGGACACCTTGCCCTTGTTCACCAAGTCGACGACTTCCTCGTCCGTTACCGTCGACAACGAGTGGAGAAGCTTCGACTTGGACGTCGAGGCACTGTCATCCCCGCCCCCCTCGCCTGCCGCGGAAGGCGACAACGAGAAGGCCCGCGAGGCCCGGGACGCCGCTCGCCGAATGGTTTGCGCCGTCGCCACCCGGCGGAACGACGGAGTGAAGGAAAGCATGGGGAAAGAAGGTAGAAGGAAGGAAGGAAGGAAAGAAGGAAAGAAGGAAGGCAGAAAAACACCTGATATACCAAAAAATAAACGCGTACGAATCGTCTTTCTCTCTCTCACTCTCTTTCTCCAGGATCCTTTTGGTTGAATTCTTTTGTTGTAAAGAAAGAAAGAAAGAAAAAGAAAGAAAGAAAAGGGAAAAAGAAGAAGAGTATTATTATTATTATTAAAATTCGTTTCTTCTTCTTTTCTTCTTCTTCTTCTTCTTGGAGAGATGGTGACGCCGTGTATAATATGACGCATTGGAAAAGGAAGAAATGACGTCGAAGAGAAAAAAATGAATCGAAAGAAAGAAAGAAAGAAGAAAGAAACAAAAAAGAAAGAAAGAAAGAAAGAAAGAAAGAAAGAAAGAAAGAAAGAAAGAAAGAAAGAAAGAAAGAAAGAAAGAGAAAAAAGAACCAACAAAATCAACAAATAAATTAAGTCTTTTTAATAGGAATAAATGTACTTTTATTATTATTATTATATATCAGTGTTATATTATAGGGTATTATAGGGTATGAACACCATTTTCAACGTTAAGGAAAGAGAGAGAGGATGGAATGAACTGAATGTTTTTTTTTTTTTTTTTCTTATTGTTTTATTGTTTGTGGTGTTGTATGTAGATTGTATGAAAAAATAAAACGAAGCAATGATGTCCTTAATAACGATCACAATTATTTGTGGCTAAAAACCACGCTGGGTATAAGTATATTAATTATGTGTACTTATAACTGTTCATTATTCCTATCTATTAAAACCCTATAGATAACACTATATTTAAATTTTCTTTCTTTCTTTCTTCTTCTTCTTTCTTCTTTTTTAGATTTCTTTCTTTCTTTCTTCTTTTTCTTCTTTCTTTCTTCTTTCTTTCTTTCTTTCTTTCTTTCTTTCTTCTTCTTTCTTCTTTCTTCTTCTTCTTTCTTTCTTCTTCGCGAAAAAAAAAAAAAAAACGCAAAAAAAGAAACGAAGAAGAAGAAGAAGGAGATATGAAAGAACGAACGCAATGGAGATAGTGTGCGAAAGGGAGAAAAAGAAAACTATCATCGTTCGTTCGATTAAAGAAAGAGTGTTAAACGAGCCTTTGTATTGTTTTTGACTGCAATTGTGAGATAGTTGCTTTAGACAGAGGTTTGTGAGGAGTATACCGCGTTACCGACGACGACGGCTGCCAAGTAACGAAGTTTCGAGCTTCCCTACCAACCAACCAATACCGACAGGCAGCATGGGAAAGAAAGACCGGAGTGGGGCGAAGAAACGGCGACGGGAAGAAGACGAGCAGGAGGCGCAGTTGGAACACGGGGATACTGAGCTAGATGCGGAAATGAGGGCGTTGAATGAGGTACGTGCAGAGCAAGGGAAGGGTGGCGCGGGAGGGAAAGCCCCCATGGTCTACAACAACCGGGCCCTCATTGCAAAGACGGACGAGATTGCCCTCGAGCTAGACTTTCCGCAGACGCTCGCCGTCGTCTCCCGCGTCCCGCTCGCCGAGGCGATCGATAACGCGGACGACGACCTGAAGCGCGAGACGGCGTTCTACGCCCAGGCCCAGGCAGCCGTCGCAGAGGCGAGAAAGAGGCTCGATGGGATGAACGTGCCCTACCTTCGCCCGGACGACTACTACGCGGAAATGCTCAAGAGCGACAACCACATGCAGCGGATCCGGGACTCCCTCCTGTTCGAGGAGCGGAAAATGGCCGCGTTCGAACGGCGAAAGAAGAACCAGGAGCACAAGAAGTTTGGAAAGCAGCTGAACGCCGAGAAGATCAAGAACAAGGCGGCAGAGAAACGGGCCGCCATTGACGCCATCAAGCAGATACGGAAGCGTCGAAAGAACAACAATGGGTTTGACATTGACATTGCCGTCGAGCAAGAGCTTGGGAAAAAGAAGGGCGGGGGCAGGAGAGGGTTTAAAAGTGCAGGCGGAAGGGCCGGGGGAGGCTACCGTGGCGCCGGCGGGAGTGGCGGCGGGAGTGGCGGCAGCCGCGGGAACGATGGGAACAAAAAGGGCGGCAAAAAGACCAACCGGCCCGGGAAATCCAGGCGCAACAGGGAGAGGGGGAAACGGTAACGGGAAGGACGACCTCGGAACCGACCATTGCAAACAGGACCGACCCTCGGCACGGGAATTCTTGCCACCATCGTATGTGTACGAGAAGTATCTTTTCTTTTACTCATTTTGGTAGCTCCATGTTAAGTTCTGTCTGTATTTAAGAACCTTGTTCTCTTCCTATCCTTCATCCTGCCCCCTCACCCCCTTTCTCCTCTAATCTCTCCCACTCCACCTTCCTCGTTGACAAAAGGAACAGAAAGCAAAAAGAAACAAAAGTATAAGATAAGGGGTTTCCTTTGAAGAAGAAGGTGTGAAATGACACAAAATCCTAAAATCCTTCGTCGACATGGGCCCCCCTTAGCTCCTTGTAAATGGCAATTCGGCCGTTCTTGCCGTCGTCTTTTCAGGCACTGCGTGGCCTTTGAAAGGGGTGCTTGATGGCGCTAAAGACGCACCTCTGTTTTGTTTTGGAAAGAACAGCGCAAGTTTGAGAGGGAAGCGGTGTATACATTAAGAATTCTTTTCTGAAAAAAATATAAAATGTTTGTCATAATTTTTGTTTGTTTTATTATAAAATTTGTCAAAACGTCTGAACCCTGAAGGAACTCAAATTAGCACTGATGCTGCGGTCTATACAATATATATATTGCTTTCCATTAAAGCATTCTTGCCTCGTGCGAACTAATTGGTAACGACTATTCCTCCACTGTACTGCTCGTTTCGTCCGACAATATTCTTACGTGCCTCTTCTCCCGCCCGATATCACATTACCCCTGCTCTCGCACGTTCTCAATTGTGCGAGTTGCCCTTCGGGCAGGTCTTGGACTCGCAAACGCCAGGATGGCAGGGCTGCATGACCTGCTTGCTCGTAAAAAAGTTGAACATCTGCTCCTGTGCCCGCCGTTCCCGCCGGGGGCACTCGTGCGTGTCTCCGTGGGCGGGCGGGACGTCCGTGGAGGGGGTCGGGGGGACGTCCTCGTACAGCCACTCGACAAACCCGTTCCCGTCGAACGGGGGCGCACGCTCTGGGACACCGTACACGGGCTTCGTCTGCGGGGTGACCGTGTTCGCGCGGTAGCTTCGCGCCATGAACTCGCCCCCCACGATGGCCACCTGGGCGTCCCCGATCGCGGCCTGGAGAAGGACCTGCTTCTTCGGGTACCCCGTCCAATTGTTGTCCCGGACGACGTGCAGCCACCCCCCACTCTCTGCGGGGTCCCAGAGCTGCTGGACCAGGCTGATGTAAATCCGCAAGTCCCGCTGGCTCTTGACTTGGAACTTGAAGGCCGCGTGGTACGGGGAGAAATCCTTCGACCGGGACAGGATCAGGGCGAACGGGCACCCCGGCACCCCGAGCGTGGCCCGCTTCAGGAGGGTGGAGCCGGAAAAGTACCCCCCGCCGATGACGCTCCCTTGGGAGTTCCCGTAGTAGCTGAACTCCGTGCCCTTGTCGATGAAGGGCGCCATGGTGCCCGGGATACGGAGGTGCGGGTCCTTGGACAGGTGGCCCCGCAAAAGCTGGAGCATGACCGTATTGTCCAGGAACCCCTGCATCGTTCGCTCCGGGATGGCGGGGAACTCCCCCAGCCGGCTCATGAACACCCGGAGGGCCCCCAAAACGTCGTACTTGCTCATCCCGACCCAGTCCGTCGCAACGATGATCCATTCGAACCGGTCCGCGAGCGCCTGAAGGTAGTGCCCCCGGCTCTCCGCGCGGGACCCGAACAGCCCGTGCCCGTACTGGAGCACTCGCTTCGCCGGCGCCTTCTTCGTGTAGATCGAGCACGGTATCTGGAGCATAAAGTTCACTTTCGCCTGGCCGTTCACCTCGGGCATCGGCTTGATCCCGTACCCCGTCGACGGCCCCTCCGCCGTCGTGTGAAAGTACGACTGGGGCCCGGGGCCCGGGTGGGACAGGTAGTTGTCCGTGAGAAAGTGCCCGTTCAGCTCGACGGCGATCGGGGACGTCGCCGTGCCCTCCCCGTTGGCGGAGACGTTCGTCCCGGGCGCGGCGCACTCGTGGGTCACCGCGCTCGTGATGGCAAAGTCCTTCGGCCCGTGCGGGTACTTCTTCATCGTCGCGTCGCGGATGTGCTCGAACCGCCCCAGGCTCTCCTCCCTGGACGTGGTGGAGAAGTAGAACGCGAGCTGAAGCTCCGAGCGCGCGAACCCCGCCGCCGCGAGCGCCGGGAACACGTACCGGTCGTACCGGTCCGCCCTCTCGTTCGAGACGCCGTAGACCTCCTGGAGCTCCCTCGGCGGGACCTTCCCGTCGCGGAGCGCGGCAAAGGCCGGGGACGCCTTGACCCGGTCGCCCGAGTTCTCCGAGATCAGGTGGCGGACCGCGACGATGTACGTCGTGTTGAACTCCAAAACGTGGCCGGGCTGAAGGATCAAAAGGTCCGGCTCCTCCTTCGGGTGCCCGTAGTTCAGGTCGAACGAGTCCCGGTCGACGAAGTGGGCCACCTTCTCGCCCGTCCTGTTGTTCAGCAGGACCGTCGTCGCGTTCGGGAACGCGTACGCCCCCATGGCCTCCCAGCGGATCAGGTTGGAGGTCGTCACGTTCTCCGCGAACGAGAACAGCGCCGGCGCGGTCGTGCTGAACCCGTCCTGAAGGTTCCAAGCCCACGGGCTGACCTTGCCGAACTTCGTCTCCGGGAACGCCTCGAGGGAGAACTGCACGCGCTTCTGGGAGTGGGTCGTGCTGTCCTCCTCCAGGTACATGTCGCTGGGGAAGGGGAGGGCGCAGGCCTCGTTCACGAACGGGTCGCACCCGACCCCGCTGGGCGTTTGCGCCGCCTTCGTTGGCGTCGGTTCCATCGCGAACATGAGCATCGTGTCGTGGATTCCCCAAATGTTAAGGATAACGACCACCAGCGTAACGATGCCCAGGAGGATCATGGGGAAAAGTCGGCGGCGCTGGGCGACGTCGGTGAACCCGCCGTTGCTGTCGTAGCTCTTGTTGGCCCGGTTGATGTCCATGAGGTCCTCGAGCCCATCGTCCGTGCCGCCGAGGCCGTACACGTCGTCGTTCCCATACTCCGAGACGTCCGAGGACTCCACGCTCTCCGCCACCGTGTAGTACTGCCCCGCGTCCGTCGGCGGCTTCCGGGCCTTCATCGGCTTCCCGCGCCCGCAGCAGCAGAGCCGCCCCAGGCAGATCGTCCGCAGGACGTACGCTTGGCAGCAGAGCGAGATCGACGTCACGCACGCGTACAGCAGCGCGACCCAGTAGACCCACGCCAGGTAATCGTTGATGCCGCCCGATGGCTCGGACAAAAGGGCAAACACAACTTGAATGCCAACCGTGCACATTCCCACCAACGTTGCAAGGTCGTACGCAAGGCTCACGGCCAGGGCGACTTGGAGGGACGACGCGTTCCCGGTCGCCCGCCCGTCGTCACACCACGCGCACAACAAGACAAGCAGGAGCCCAAGGGACGCCGGCAAGCAGAGGGAAAACAACGGGATGAAATGGTACACCGTGATCCCAAGGGTAATGTACCGTACCACACCAAGCAAAAATATCGTCGAACGAGTGTTCGACACTACCGTCGAACCGTACAGCCACGCCCGCCCCGCATTCTCTCCCTTATCCTCAGCGGAAAGAACCCTGTCCTCCCCCGAAAGCCCGACGCGGCCATTCCCCCCCAACGAAATGCCTTCACGGTCCATTCCTTCACCGCCAAAAGAACAATAAGATTAATTAACGAACAAATTCCTAATTCCAACCGTATCGTGTATCGTCAAACTGTTTATGTTCCGTCGGTCCCCCTGCATTTTCCTACAACGTCCTTCATTCTTTTCAATTTAGTTATCGCTTATATCGTTTATCGTTTATCGTTTGATCAATCTATTATCTCTTGAATTTGATTTTTATTTTTTTTTATTTTTAATAAACTTATTATTTATCTCCTATATAATGTTGTATTTATAATTTGTACTTAAAAGGAAGAAGAAAGAAGAAAGAAGAAGAAAGAAAGAAACAAAAAGAGAAAAAGGAATTAATTGAAAATGCAAAATGCAAAGAAAGAAAGATATTTATAAATATATTTTTACAAAAGAAACAAAAAGCAAAAAGCAAAAGCAAAACCCAATAATCTCAACTTCTCTCTTCTCTCAACTCAACTCTCCACAAAACGCAGAACTCCAATCTTCACTCTTTTTACTCTTCTTCTTCTTCATTCTTCACTCTTCTTCACCAACAATTGTGTTTTCTTTTGTTTTCTTTTGTGTTTGTGCTTTGTGCGGCGGCGCCTTGGCCTTGGATCATTTTGTTTGTTTGTTGTTTGTTTGTTTGTTTGTTTGTTGTTGGATACAAAAACAAATTGAACCCTCTGTTCCGATAATTGAATTGTTGTTGTTGGAATCGTGAGTAATTGCAATTCTTTAAGGAAATGCCCCATCATCAGGATATTGAACAATATTTTATGCCCAAACCAAACCAAATCGAATCGAACAATCAGTCTTTCTTCGTTTGTTTTCCTTTCCACTTTCCAGATAAAAGATACACATCCTTAAAACTTCTGAAACGAACGATGGAAATGGATCGATCTTTTCTTTCTTTTTTCTTTCTTTCACTTTCTTCTTTCTTCCTACCTCTTCCTTCCTCCGTCGCTTCTTTATTATTAATAATAAATATTGCAATAAGATATTGATACATTTGATTGACATGTTTGGAAGATGCAACGCTTCCCTTCCCTTCCCCGAGACAAGAAGAAATGTTCTCCCCTCTCTCTCTCTCTACCATTTCTTATACGACCAGGGTTCTGATTGTTCCAAACAACATCACAAGTGCTTCCATCAGGACAAACAAAACAAAAAAACAAGAGAAGGCGAGAGGAATCGTGTGTGCGCGTTGCTGCTTAATAGAATACAACGGGCACAGGTCGTCGTCTTTATACAGTTTTTAAATTTCAGTCTGGTGCGTCGACGACGGGGTTGCTAAATATATATAATCAAACCATGGGGAACAGTAACGCCGGCGTGCACAAGAACGAACCCTCTTTCGCCCTTCCGTTTTGCGCGAAAGACCGGAATGGGCGCGATATGTTTCGTATGTTTGTTTGCGGTGCGCGCGGGGTGAGCTTTAACTACGAGCCGTGCACAAAACGGTTGCACGTAGAGTCGGCGTCGCACGACCCTGACTTGGACCTCATCAAACAGTTGCTGGACTCTGGCTGGGAAGTGGACGACCAGGAGTTGTACGACGGCTGCGGAAAAACCGCGTTGATCGAAGCCGCCATCAACGAGAACATTGGCGTGATGAAGATACTGGTAGAGCAGTACAACGCAACGGTTGACTTTACGGACAATTTCAACCAGACGGCACTTATGTGGGCGGTCGTCTGCGAGCACGAACAGTGCGTCAAGTATTTGCTAGAGAAAGGGGCGAAAATGAACGAAACAAACAAGGACGGGTTCTACCCGGCCCACCTGGTGCTTGAAGAGAGCGACAATAGCCACACGTTCGAACTGTTGCACAAGGCAGGGGCACAGTTAGACGTCACCGACTCCGATGGGGAAACTTGCGTCCACTACTGCGCCAGGTACGATTCGAAAAATACGTTAGCGTACCTTATCGACGCCGGCGCCAAGCTGGACATTAAAAACCATAAGGGGGAGACCGCGCGAGACATTGCCGTGCTTTTACAACACGACGAAGCAGTAGACATGCTCGACGGGACGTCGCATAATCATGCGAAGGAGGCCGGGAACAGCGGGCACACGGAAGTGGCCACTGATGTCCCAGTCACGGACAACACGGAAGCAGCAGAGACGGACGCCGAGCTGGCGGGAGAGGCGGACGATGCGGGCGCGGAGGGGGTGGGGCCATAAAGGTTTCAGTTCTCCCAAACCAACTAAATGTTTAGAAGCACTGCCTTTCTGAAATGCTGTTTATTTTAGAAATTAACAAACAAAAACTATTTCGAAGAAGGAAGGAAAATAAATTTACGGTAAACTTAGCTTATCTTACTCATTCATTCCCTACAAGTTTAGAAAGCGCTAAAAATGAGAGATTGGAATTACCGTCGCTTAGAAACAACAATAAAAAGAATTTTCTAATTGCTTTTCTTTAAAACTTGCAACTTACGATCTTATCTTTTTGTTTTTTTAAGTTTTGCTTATAAATTAACAGCCAATTTTCTTTTTTTAAGTTTTGTAAAGAATCTCTTTTTAAGTTTTTATTTTTACTGATATAATATAAATTCAAGTGTAAAACATTTCTGGTCTTCTAAAATCTAAGCGGTCTCTTCTTCACTTGTCGTCCAAGTCTATCTCCACCGTTGGCTCCCCGGCATTCCCCGGTTCAGACTTTTCCTCCTTGCTGACATCCTCCGCCGGGCTGCTGCTGAAGCTGCCACGGATACGGTTGATCGCGTCAGGGATTTGCATTTGGTTGAACCGGTCCATGACGCCTTCCTGGAGGGACGAAAGCCCGGATTTCACTTTCACCGCGCTGTTCAAGGCGAACTTTACGACCTGGTTCCGGTACGTTTGGTTGGAGACCACGGGGTCCCAGTAGTACGGGTGGCGCTGGTTCATCCTGCTCAAGGTCATCATGTCGTCGTCGCTCAGCTCAAAATCAAAGATGCTTATGTTTTCTTTCTGGTGCTCCAAGGACGAGGACCGGGGAATGGAGACGATGCCGAGCTGCTTCATCCACCGGAGAAGCACTTGGTGGGGGCTTCGCCCGTTCTTGCTTGCAAGGGCCTGGAGGACACTTCTCGATCTGAATGGAAAGCCCCGTTCCGTACCCGATAAGGACTACGCCGAGCTCTTTCGCGGCCTTGACAAGCTCTGGGGACGCAAACCTCGGGTGGTACTCCAGCTGGTTCACGGCGGGCATGATTTCGGCGTACTCCTTCATTTCCACCAAGAGCTCCTTCGTGTAGTTCGAGACGCCAATGTACCGGCACTTCCCGTTCCGTTTGGCCTTCTCCATCGCCTTCCAGGTCGCCACTCGAACGTTCAACGAGGTCGTCGGCTCCGTCACCAGGGCGTGCTCTTGGTGGGCGCCCCCAATGACAAGGGGGCGGACGAGGTGGCCGTTCGGGAGGACTGCCGGGGCAACCGCCCCCTCGTTGCCCTTCAACGCAAAGAGCTCGAAGAAATGCGGGACGCTGGCAAAGTTGTACTCGTGCTGCGTCGTCGTAGGGTTGTGGACGAGGAACATGTCCGTGTACGTAAACCCAAGCTCTTCGAGGGACGTGTCGATCGAGGCCTCTTCGTTCCCCTTCACGTTGTTCGCGTTGAACATCCACGAATTGTTCGACGCGTCCGGCGGGAAAAAGGCTACCTTGGACGTGAGGAATATATCGTCGCGCGTCAAACCGTTGTCCTTCAGCGCTTGGCGAATCCCGTCCCCGACCTCTTTGTGGTTGTTGTACAAAAGTGCGGTATCAATCATGCGGTACCCAGCCTTTATGGCCGACTTGACGGCGTTCACACACTCGTCCCCTTTCAACGTCGACGTTCCAAGCCCGACTTGAGGGATTTTACCCCCTTGCCCTTTCACGTGAAAGTTGAAGCACTTCTCCCCATGAGACGGTACGGAAGCAGCGGAATCTGCCACGGAAGCCATGTTCTTGTTGTCGTTTGTTACTCGCGTAGGTTCACGATGGGAGCATACAGAATGGGACGAAGCGGCGAGAAAACAGAGAAACGGTGGACGCGGTTCTTCCCTACAAAATCCGATCTATCTATCTATCTACCAACACTCTATAACTTGTATACGGGCATCGTCGTGTCATAAGAAAAGAAGAGATTTTTTCTTCGTTTTTTTTTTGTTTTTGTTGTTTTTTTTTCGAGTTTTTGAAATTTCAATTTTTGAATTGAATGTACATTGTATAAATTGACAAAGTATACAATTGTAAAATATTAAAACTATTTGAACAAAACATGTACTTGACTGATTATTTGAAGCTTTGGAAAGAAACGGGTTAAGTTTTTCTTCTTCTTTCTTTCTTCTTCTTCTTCGTGCGAAACCTTTTCTTCATGTTTTTTTACAATCGGCGTGTTGTAACTTTTGCATTCTCTCGTTTCTGAATGAATTGGTCATAAGCGGCTGCTCAACATAATGGGTCTGAAAAATCTACGGTCGACGTTCCAATACAATCAGCCCATTGTTGTTCGTTTTCTTTCCAAACAGTTTCCACGTGCCGCCGTTTCGTTCCATGAACTCGTCGATTGCTGCGCCCAACCCTTCCTGGTGAACGTCGTTGAAATTTTTCCGACAAAGGTGGTCGTAATGCCATGCCCCCATCTGTTTTAAACCATCCCAGCACGCCGTGGTGTCATGGAGTACAATGTACTTGCTTACTTTCGGGTGGTGCAGGGACAGCTCCTTGCGCAAGTGTTCGCCCGTGTGCAAGCTGTCAATGAATAATAAATCGGTCGCGTCTATTTTTACTTTGGACGTGTCCCCTTTCACGAACCGTACGCTGCACGAGTCGCCGCAGCCGTTGCAAACCTCTTGCAACTCGTCCAACCCTGCCACGTTCAAATCATACCCTACCACCGTTTTCGCCCCCCCCATGAGCCATGCCAAGGTACTAACACCGCTACGGACCCCAAACTCCGTCACGTGGTCGACCGACCCCGCAAGGGCTTGCATGAGGCCCAAATGATTCTGGACATCTCCCCGGGCTGCCCGGACGGATTCATAGCGCTTCGCAATCTTGTTTCGGCACGACTCCCGAGTCGTCAATTCGGCAGCCCTGTAGTACTGCCCGCTGCTGAAATGGTTGTTGATTAGGGTCCAAAATACATCGGGCATTTCTACCGGTGGAAACACCGTGCATTCCTCTAGGGTCCCCAAATCGCAGGCGAGGCAGAACTCCCTCACCACGTGCTTGTAGGATTCCTCGCTCCCTGGAGTAATCGTCGCGTTGAAAGAGAGCGCCTCGGCGGGGTTGGCCAGTTTTGAGTAAGGCAGCGATATCGTGGTCGTCACGCTCGTCATTTTTTCCAGGACTTGGACGTGGAACAGGGACGGGAACACATAGCGCTCGCGGACGCTCCAGAACATACGCTCGGGGAAACGGACGTCGCCAACCACAAAAATGTTTTGCGCCGCGTCGAGGATGTTCTTCGTCTTCCCTTCGTCCACGCTGGTGTTCTCTAAAAAGACAATTTGGATGAAGTCTTCTCCGATTATTTTCTGCAACGCCTCTGCGCCTGGGTGAAACCTCGCTCGCAAGCACCCCCCAAGCTTCACCAGCGGTTTCAGACGCGCCGCTTGGCTAGAGTAGATGTTCCTTGGGCACGCGACCGACAACGACGATGCCAGCACATAAAACTGATCGGACGGTACTTCAAACGTATCTATGTCTTCCATGACGATCGTATCAAATGCGGAAAGGGCATGACCAATTATTTTCACCGCCAATCCCATCGTATTGGAACGGTCGTCATTGAACAGTTCGGTCGTCGGAACATCCTGGCCGACCACCACGGAAATTAGCACGTAGCAGACCGTCGCGAATCGAAAGGGAAGAGCATTCATCGCATGAAAAAGTAACGTTTAATCTCAATGGGAATTCCAATGGCCCACCAATCAATTCAATCAACCATCGATCGTCATGGCCAATGGCGGTAAAACCCTGATAGGAAAGTTTCGCAACGAACGTGGACCGTGGACCGTGGGATGTAAAGACGTATGCAAATCAATCTCTAACTTTCAAAAAACAAGTATCCAATGGAAAACACTTCCGCAGTTTTACACCCACACCTCTCTTATCCATAAAATTCATCGCACACATGCATTAAGTACTTTTTCTTTTTAAAACAACCTTTCCTTTTCCCAAAATCTCAAAATCCCAAAAAAATTTTGTTTTCTATATACTTTCTTCTAGAAAATAATTGGATCATTGATGCTATGTTAATATTAATAAATGTGTAACCGAAATACGTTCACTTTACTCTATGCTAATCCCCTGTTAAAAGAAAGTCCAAAAAATGAAGAAGAAAGCCAACGAACTCCCACACTTTTTATGCAAAACCAAAACTTAAGGAATTGGGTTTCTATGAAATATTTATCTGAGAGAAGTGTGGCAATTTAAATGATTAATACTTTGATCTCTACTAAATGTTGAGTTTCTTTCTAGTCCTTAATTATAGCTTAAGAAAGATATTTTTTTTTATTATTATTTTTATTAAAAAAAAGTTTAAACGAAATTGATTCATGTTTACTTTGTTCAATTGGTTCAATTGGTTCCATTTGGAATTGGAATTGGATTTGAAATTGAAGTTGGAATTGGATTTAGATTTTATGTTGGGTCCATTCATTCATTATCTAGGTTTCCCATTTCGTTTTATTTAGTGACTGTTTTTTCCACGGAACTATACCATCCACGGGTCCATCAGGAAAAAAATAAGAGCAATTGGAAAATGGGTTGTGCTGGGAGCAAGAGCAATCAGGTCAATCCCGACAAAAAGCAAACGGGGGGTGCGCCGCCAGCGGTGGATACGAACGTGACGGGGGATGATTTCACGAAAAAATTCCATTCGATGGTTCGGTGGGGGAAGGACGCCAGTGAGCTGGAGCCGTTCTTGGCGAAGAATCCGGAAGGGAAAGATTGCAAGGACCCTAAGAACGGCAATTACCCGATCCACATCGCCGCCCAAAACGGCCACATTGCATTGGTACGGTACTTGGTGTGCGACAAGAAGTGCGACTTGAACGCCCAGAACGGAACGGGCCAGACGGCCCTTCACATGGCCCGGGCATACGACTACTACTGGTGCGCCAAGATCCTTCTCGACAACGGCGCGGACGGCGCGGTGAAGAACCAGGACGACAAGGAAGCGAACTCTGGCATCGACGGCGACAAGTCGCCGGACGATTGGCTGCCCGCGATGATCAGCGCTCACAACGCGGAAGAACTGAGTATGGCGATGGCCGGGTTAAAGGCGCAAGACCCCGCCACCATCGACAAGGGCGGACTCGCGTTTGCAGGGAACCAAAAGAAGAAGAGCGACAAGGCCCTGTGGACGGAAGAAGTGAACAAGGACTTCAAATTCTTGGTGACTCGGGATTAAGAAGTGTGTTCTTTCACGAATACAGTTTTACAAGGGGGGAGTTACGACACAGAGAGAGAGAAATTGGCCCACTTCTGGAAACGTACCAGGCAAACACTTTTAAACCTCAGTGTTTGACGCTCTCTCCAACAAGGTTTTTATAGGGTAAAACTGAAAAACATAATTTTTAAATATGCGTGCGCGTGTGAATTTACTTTTCTTTTAAATAGTACACCGCATTTCCAGCACACTTCGGCTTCTCCCGCCAAGGGTCCGTCCGTCCGTCCGTCCGTCCCCTCGCCCTCCTCCCTTCGTTCCCGTCGTTGCTCAGTCCGAGACCAGCTTTCCATCGATCGTTTTCAGGTCAAAAGGCTCGAACGGGTACCCGTCCGCCTTAAAAAACTTGCTCTGAAACTCCACCCAGTGCAAGCGAAGGGCGTGGAGGAAACATTCGAGGGGGTCCATCAGGCACAAGACGCCGATGGTCGCGGCCGCCCATACTTGGAACCCGATGACGATGTAGATGAAGCTCAGGGGGCCCTCCATGTTGACCGTGGAAAGGAAGGCTTTCTCCCAGAACACCTCCGCGAGCTGGCCGTGGGCCAGGCTCAGCGCCCAGAGCCGAAGGTAGGACGCGGTGTTGGAGACCATCCCTAGGACGAACTCGATCGTCTCGATGATCTGGTGAATCATGATGTCCCCGAAGCCATGGTGCCCCTCGTCGCCGTGCGGGCCGCCCGCCCCGTGCTCGGCGTCCGGGGCGCCGTCGTCGTCCCCCAGGGTCGGCATCGCCACCCCGTCCTCGCTGCCCCCCCGGTGCCCGCGTTTCTTGTCCTTGCAGTAGTGCAGGATCAACGGTTTGGGGAGCAGGATGAGGGGGATGCAGAGCCCGGCGAGGATGAGCAGGCGCACTTGCATGACGGCCTGGCCGCAGGGCGGGCTGGTCGTCGTCGTGCAGATGTTCTCCTTCGCGGGCATCCCGGGCTTCCACTTCAGGTCGTACGGGGACTGGTACTGGCCGTACATCGCGTCCTTCACGGTCCCGGGCTTGAGGACCATGTTGATCAGGTTCACGATGATCGAGGGGGGGCCGTAGCCGCCGCCCATCCCCTGCGGGCCCGTCCAGTCGATCGTCCACTTGTACACGATCATGAACATCATGTACCCGAACAGGCACGTGGCGAACGTGAACATGGGGATGCACTCGAAGAACAGGTCGAGCTTGTTCCGGAAGTGGATCGCGTTCGAGAACCGAAGGAGGAGCCCAAACATCATCTGGGTGATCCCGAGGATGACGGACATTTTCATCTTCATCGAGTTGGCGAAGAGGAGCTGGTTCTCCGCCGTTCGCCAGGCCGGGTCCATCCCGAACGGGTACGTGGACTCCGGCAGGAGGTACTCCGCGGACGAGTGGTTGGCCCCTTTGTGCTTCGGGGCGTCCCGCCACGTGGTCCCGAAGATCGGCAGGTTCATGGAGAACAGGTCGTTGTAGAGAAACCCCATGTAGACGGAGAACGCCCCCATCATGACGATCAGGTACCGGCCGCCGAAGACCATCTGCAGGAGCTCCGGGAGGGCCCCCGGCTTGCTCAGGGCCTCCTCGTTCTTGACCAGGTAGACCGCCGCGATCAGCATGATCAGCCCGTGCCCGATGTCCCCGTACATGACGCCGAAGAGGAAGGGGAACATGATGACCTCGAAGAGGGCCGGGTTGGCCTCCTGGTAGCGCGGCGTCCCGTACGTGTCCACGATCCCTTGGAACACGCTCGTGAACTTGTTGGTCTCGAAGTACGTCGGCGGGCTCTCCGGCCAGTCCCGCTCGTTCAGGCTGATGAGGATCGGGGCCATCTGCCCCCCGCCCCCCGTCCGCCCGAGGGCGATGCTCATCCGGTCGGCCTCGCTCTTCAGGACCCAGCCGTAGGCCAGCAAGTTGTGGCTCCGGTCGTCCCCTTGCCGCTCGAACTTGGTGATGTTATGGAACACGCTCTTCCGGCTCCGGGCCGCGATCGTCCACCGCTCGAGGTTCCCGACCACCTTCCCGAGGAGCTTCTTCAGCGTGCTCTGGTGGCCCAGCTTCAGCTTTGCCTGGTTCTGAAAGTCTTCCCTCGTCTGGGCGAGCATCATGTCGACCGCGGCCTTGTCCCGAATGTCCGGCAAGTTCTGCATCCGGGCCGCGAACGCGCTGCAGGTCCGCTCGATCTTCTGCTGCAGTTCCGGAGAGCGTTGGAAAAACACCAGAACCACGGAGAGCTGGACCTCCTCCTGCGTCACCGGGTCGTACATCGGCCGCCCATCGATCGGGGACAGGTACACGATCGCGTTCCCCCGGGACGCGCGGAAGATCTGCCTTCGGAGCCCGTTCTCGTTCGCCTGGTTCACCACGCCCCCGATCATGACGATCCGGACGTCCGTGTCCCCAAAGTCCATGTTGTGCAGCAGGCTCGACTCGTCGCTGTTCGCCTCCGCGTTGAAGTTCCCCTCCATGTACCGCGCCTTCGCCTGCTTCAACACCTCCTCCAGCTCGACGCACCCGTTCAGCAGCTTGGTCGTCTCCGTGATCAGCGACAGCTGCTGGTTCGCCTTGGACTCGAGCGAGGACAGGTTCTTCAACACGGCGTCGAACGAGTTCTCCTTGTCCCCCCGCTTCGCGAACCGCTGGATCCCCAGCGGGTTCGCCGCGCCCGTCGCCTCCCCCGGGACGGCCACGTTCACCTTTCGCGTCGCGTTGTTCAACGCCCGGAGGATCCGCTCCATCTCGTCGCAACGCTTGATCTCCTTGATCGCGTGCGCGAACCGAGTGTGCAGCGCCCCCCGCTGCACCGTCGTGTACGCCCGGTTCCGGTCAACGAACTGAAACACACCGTTCTCCCCCAGCAGCTCGACGCACTCCTCCAACAACGTCTGCGGGCAGACGATCTGAACGTACTGCATCTCCGCAGACCGAAACCATTTGCTCATCGTGGTAAGAAAACGTACGAGCGAACGAAAGAAAGCGAGAGCGAAAGCGAAAACGAAAGGAAACGGCAATACCCCCCACAACAGAACGTTAATCGAGCACGGCCGGGCGGACGGACAGGACAGACAGAAAGCCGAGTGATTACTAAGAGAGAGAGTTCTACGATCGGTTCGAAAGAGATAAAGGCTATATCACAGTAATCCTTTCGACTTTTATTTCTTCTCAAACATTGCATTTGCATTCATTCTCCTTTTTTTTTTCTTCTTCTCATTACTTTATACCTTTATATATTTATACATTCCTTCTTTGATACAAAAAACAAAAATTCCAACTTTCCAACGAAAAAAAATGAAAGAAAAAACACTTTTTTCATCAAACTTCAATTTTTTAAAACTTTTTACAAAATAAAATGAAACAAATATTTAATTCAACTCAGTTGTTAACAAATCTTTAAACAATCAAAGCATGATTTACAATAAGAGAATGCACACGTTTAATGTGTCAAACTAACTTTGGCTTCTTTCGATTGCAACTCAAAATCCATTTTTTGATTTTTGTCCGTTTTTCTCATTTACATAAACACAGCACATTCATTATTCATATGTTAAATATAGATAACCTATGCTGTGACCATAGTAACATATTCAATATCCTTTGATACAAAATGCTGTGTAATGTTATATATGATTTGGTATAATATTTATAGCAACAATTTGTACATAAATAAATACTTTTTATTTATATAATCACAAAGTTGAAACGGAGTTTTTTTATCAAATTTGATAGTAAATATTCTACATGACTATCTAATTATATCTTTCAAGTACATATATCATTTGCATTGATTGTCGTACTTAAAAAAAAAGTAATAGGCAACATTTGTATATTATGAAATATTTCATATTATATAATCATAATATCAAACATGAGTTTGTTTATCCTATTTGATCGGTACAACGGTGTCACACTATGTTTATTTACCATTCAAGTATAGTAATCAAAAATATATAAATATATAATATAAGTATATAACTTGGTATACTAATGTAATTATTTCCCCTATTTAAATTGGTCAGTGTCATTTCGCGGGTTTTCTTTCTCTTTTAGATTTCTTTCTTTCTTTCTTTCTTTCTTTTCTTTCTTTCTTTCTTTCTGAGAGAAGAAGAAGAGAAGAAGAGAAGATACGAAAAGAAGGTATCATAAGAACAAGAACATTTAAATCCGTGATTGACATGACATCATTGATCATTGAGACTCCAATGATTAATGATTCGATTGTCCAAGTTACGTTGTCCTGAATGTTTGAGCACATTTTTCTCTTTTTTCCCCCTTTCTGCCTTTCTGTCGTTTTCCCCTCCCTAGATTCGGTGTTCCTTTAAAACCGATCTTGGCTCTTGGTGTGCTCCGTGCCAAAATGACGTCGATGGCTGTGGATTCATCCGTCGTGGGGGGCGGGATGAATAATGAGGATGACCTTTGTAATGGCTATGATGGGAATGGTGTTGGTGACGACGACGACAACGAGGGATTTCAGGGTGGGGTCGCGTTGTTGAACATTTCTTCGACGTCCTCGACGGAATCGATGGAAGAAGAAATCATTAGTAGGTTTAAAACGAACAACTTGAAAGGGCGGGAACTCTTCCTTCCGTTCCATGCATCGAAAAAGCCCCTTTCGAAACGGCAGCTCTGCGGTACCGGGGAGCAGCCCGTGAGGGACTACATCCAAGACATGATATTGTTGGAACATCTCCCGAAGGACATCGCGGTAGCCCCGGACGATTACACGGGGCCACCAGAGGCATGGATATACAACCAAATGCGGCAGGTACTCTTGGAACTCCACTCGCTCCTCATACGCATGAGAGAGGTCTGTACGTCGGAAACGTGCCCGAAAATGACCGTCCAAGACGCGGAGTTCGTCTGCGCGGCACACTCCAAGCCGCGATCGTGCAGCGCCATGCATTACTCCCAACATACACTAGACGGGGCCATCAGCGTCCTGGAATCGCCCAACCAATTCACTGAGTTGGAGCAGGTGAAAAACAAAGGCTTCCCGGTCTTTTGCACCCTGAGCCGGAGATTGTATAGGATTTTAGCACACGCCGCGTTTCACCACGAAGAGGTGTTTTCCAAGTACGAGAAGCAGATGGAACTGTGCGAACGGTTCCACGCCTTGGTACTGCAATATAAACTGATGGCCCCTGGCCTGCTGGTTATCCCGGACTCCATGCTTTGCCGCAGACAGAGTGTGCCATGAGAGGGGTGATACGGCGGTACTTTTTGAAACAAATATATGGTTGTATATAAAAAAACACCAAATTATATTTTATTAACCAGCGCGAGAAATTCTTACCATCTTGTGAGTACGTTCAAAATAAAAATTTTAACACACACAACACCCCAAAATATATTGAATGTGTGTGGCTTTTTAACGAAAGAACAAACCGTCCAGAGCCCCCGCAAGAACGCCACCGTTCCTCTACAACAGGTACCCTCCCGCGACGGGCTCGTTCTCTTCGTCGGTGTCCATGTACTCGTCCTCCTCCTCCTTCTTTTCCTTCTTCTTCTTCTTCTTCTTCTTCTCTTTCCCTTTTCCCTTTTGTTTCGACTTCTTCTTCCGCGCCCGTGCCTTTGCGCGGCGCTTTGCTTCTGCCCGGGCAGCCGCCCGGTCCGGCGGGGGCATCCCGATCGCGGGCAACCCCGCGGCGCCGCTGCGGTGGCCGAGCACGGCCGCCGCATGGGCCTTTTCGATCTCCAAGAACCGCTGCTTTCTCGCGTCGCTGAGTTCCTTGTCTCGAACCTCCCACCATACCGGCTTCGCTTCGCTCTCTTGGATAGGAACGCCCATTCCCCGCCTCCACTTCCTCAGGCTCCCGTAGATAAACCCGACAAAGTCTTTCCGGGGAAAGTTGAAGGCCGGGCTCTTCACGGGGATCGGGTCCGGCCACCCGATCGCACTCATCGACGGGGCCATGGACTTCTCGACGGCGTTTTTGTACGCCAGGCTGGCCTGGGTGCCCCGCGGGGACATGCACCGCGCCGTGGCCCGGTAGACCTCGTCGTTCATCGCCAGCACCTCGCGAACGAGCATCCGTTGGTTCTTCGATTTTGGGCACTGGATCGGGGCCATGCGCGCGCGCTGGCTGTGCCCGATCCGGGACTGCATGTCCGCCCGCGTCGCGTGGAGGCGCTGCATCCGCACCAGCGCCTCGTCCTGCGTGTACCCGTAGAGGCGCCCCAGGAGGCAGGCCCCCAGGACCCCGGCGCGCCCGTGCCCGGTCTTGCTGAACACGTACACGTTCCCCCCCCTCAGCTTGGCCTCGATGTGCTCGCACATCTTCTTCACCTGCTGCGGCGGGAGGAGGCCCTCTTGCCCCTCGATCGGGTAGTAGTAGTACTCCGGAAACTCCGGCCACGCCTTGATCATCTCCTTCGCCTTTGCGATGCTCTCCATCGCCTTCTCCCGCATTTTCTGGTTGTTCTCGATCTCCGGGATGAAGTCCGCCTTCCGGTCCGCCGACGACATCTTTTGCTTGTACAGGATCTCCTTCAGGTCGCTGTCGATCTGGGGGATGCGGCCCTCCCGCATCCGGAGCGTGTTCCGAAAGACGCGGACCTGGTCCTTCGCCTTCCGGTCGATGTCCCTCGTGAACCCCCCCCTCCGGGAGCTCCGCCAGCTCCTCCTTCGTGCAGAGGCAAAAGTACGCCCCGACCTTGTAGTTCATCAGCGCGGCCGCGCACGTCCCTTTCCCGCCCACCCCTTCCCGGTTCGCCTTTGCCATCCCCACGGGGATGCCGCCGACGAGGAGCTTCCCTTTGATGAGCCAGCAGCTCTGGTCGATCGGGCCCGTCATGCTCGTCTGGAACTTTCGGAACTGTTCGATGCTCGTGATTCGAAAGGACCCGTCCTTCCTGGCCTTCGTCCCCGTGCTCGCCATCGGACGCATCTTGATCCCGTGGGCCGGGTGGGGCACGTGGTCCTTCAAGATGCGGGCCCGGTACTCTGGGATGTGGGAGAGCGTCCACTCCTCCACCGGGTCGAACGCCTTGTGCCCGCGGAGAAAGTCCCGGAGCTCGATCCACCGGTCCCAGGCCAGGTGCAAGACCCGGTGCATGTCCCCGCGCCATATCCTAGAAAAAATACGCTTCGCTTTCTTCAGCGCCTTCTCGCGCGTCTGCAAAAACACCCGCATCTCCCGCCGGGTCAAAAAGTAGTGCTCCCCGTCCGGGGTCACGCCCACCTCCCGAACGTACGCCTCGAACGCGATCCGCTTCTTCTCGTCCTCGATGGCCTTCAACCGCGCGGCCTCCGCCTCCCGCCGCTTCCGAGCGGCCTCCGCGCGCATGGCCGCGTGCAGGGCGGCCATCAAGTTGCTCTTGTAGTTCTTCCACTTTCGCTGGATCATCGTCGCGCACCGCTGCCGCTCCTCCTCGTGCCACTCGCAGTGGATCGTGTAGATCCACTTCGTCAGGGCCAGGGCCTTGCCGTACAGGAACAGTTTGTTGAACGTGTTCCGCGACACCCGGAGCTCCCACTTGTGCTTCAGCTCCATGAGGCTCGCCTCCACCGTTTCCAAAATCGGAGGCTTGCTGCTCTGCTTCATCGGGTTCGACCGCGACCGTTTGTGGATGGCTACTTTGTAGTACGCCTTCCCGTTCCACCGCCGGACCAGGTTCGAATCTTCGCAGATCACCCCCGTCACGACCTTTTCGAACAGCTCGCTCCGGAACATGACCGTGTCCCCCTTTTTAAAAATGTCTTGCCTCCCAAACCCTTTCTTCCGCGGCTGCTTCATCCCGAAACGGTGCATAATGCCCTCCGACCCCAGCAGGCGGGGGCGCCCGCCGAAACGATCGTACAGGGACAACGTGTTCCCCGTGTTCTCCTGGTCACACTCCAACGTGTCCTCCCACTCCGACGACCCTTTCGTTCGGGACGGATTGAGGATCGACATCGAGGAGGGAGGGGGCGGAGAGGAGGACGCGCTACCAAACACCAAACGAACCGAAACGTCCCCAACTAAAGTCTGTCGAATACTTCTAGCCGTATGTGTACTCTAGACAGCGCAGCATTTGTGTTGAACTGAACTCTCTAAGACAATTTCGGGTGGGAAAGGAATGGCAGTACAAAACGGAAAACAATGGTGGCGACGATCATGACGACGAAGAAGAAACGGACCGCTGCTTTGGAATAAATAAAAAAAAAAAAATGTAATATCAAATATAAATAATAATATATCCCTTCTATTTAATTAACCGCAGTATAGAAAATAAAAAGAATATTGTTGGACTCAATTAGTAATATACATTCACATCATCAAAGTACCGTTTCAGAAACCCACCTCCTTATCTCCTTGTATTTGAACTTTGAACTTCTTTCTCAAGTCCAAACTCATTCCAACAAGTTATATAGGTAATCAATAAGACTTTTATACAATATATAAGTATACAATCATTCAATTATCTTTATCTTAAGTACAGTTTTATACTATCTATAAATTATAAGTATCCATTCTTTTTCTTCTTCTCTCTCTTTGATAGGATGATATAGTCGAGTAGAATACTATATATACATTATAAGTATGTATTCTAGTAAGAAAGAAAGAAAGAGTCGAAAGAAAGAAAGAAAGAAAGAAAGAAAGAAAGAAAGAAAGAAAGAAAGAAAGAAAGAAA
>LT642300.1:0-24746 GCA_900128585.1 Stramenopiles sp. TOSAG23-3 | reverse complement strand
TATCCCAACCGTCACCACACTGGCGACGTTTTGAGTTGAGAGAGTTGGCATGTTATAGAAAAGATACAGGAGCAAGTCCCGGGGGGGAGTTAACCGCACCGGCGAAGCGAAAGAGTTTAATCAACTCCGGCCTTTTTAATATCGCAGACGAAAACGTTCGAAATATTTTGAAACTGAACGACCAGTCTCAAAATATTGTGGAGACGATAAAATCGTTCAAGTCCTCCTCTTTTCAGTCGAACAATCCCGTCTCTTGCTTATCGTTTGAGAATGGGAACATGGTGCACGTATCGATCGAGAACGCTTATGGAGCAGTTAAGGAAGCGAAGAAGTGAAAAAAAATAAAGAACAGGCGTAGGTGTTGCGAAGTTCGTAGTACCCGGGGGCCACAGACAATGGGCGTGGAGAAAAAGAGAGTTTAAAAATCCCTGCACCGCCTGTGATGTGTGTATATATATCTTACGAAGATTTAAAGCTACAAAAGTAGTAATTCTTACTATAAAATGCAACGATATTGCTTCTACCCCACATTTTGAAAATTAAGAACAAACGGGCAACGCCCCCGTCCCCCCAGCGCCACTTCTCCCCCTTTGCACCTTCAATGTGCTTCGAATGGGCACGTTGAAGTGGGTCTGGGACTGGGAACCTTGTGGAAACGACGGAACAGGGGGCCACAAAATTTGCACTGCGTAAACAGCGTCTGCCTCCATTTTTCCGAGCCCAAAGTGGGCGTGGGATTCCCCTTGCCCCAAAAACGCCGCGGTCGACCCAATCTCACGGTACAAAACATCTTCCTCGTGCCCGTCGCCGCCTTGGCGCGCACCTCTTCTCAGATAATCCTCTTCTGTACGATAAACAAACACCTTCGCCCCTACGCTTTCCCTACCAGACTCTTCGTACACGTAAACGCGAAGGAAATCGTAATAGTTCCCGCCATTGTTACGAAACAAGGAGGGCACGCCGCCGTGGTTTACTACAAAAACATCCAAGTCCCCGTCCCCGTCAAAATCGAACGGCATCGCAGCACGGTTTTCGTCCAAGCTGGCAATGCCCCTTGCGGTGGCCTCGTCTGCCATTGCGAAATTTTCATCCCTCCCTTGGTTAACGTACAGCTTCATCTTCTGGTTGATCGCCCAATCGTCATCGGTCGTCTCATGGTCGTCCATGCCGTTCCCGTTCAAGGCATCAAGGTCCCCGTCATTGTCAAAATCGAACAGGAACGCTCCCCAGCCCCAACCACTCTCTCGCAGCCCTGCGTGATCCGTCACGTCCTGGAACTTTCGCCCCCCCACGTTACGGTACAAATGGTTCCCTCGAAAGCTAAGCAACATCCCCGCAGTTGCAGCCACCTGGTTTAAGTTGTGCAGGTCAGAGTCCGATATCGACGCCGAAGTGAACATAACGTCCGGCCTCCCGTCAAGGTCCCAGTCACCGACGGTTGCCCCCATGCTGTTGTCGAACAGATCCTCGATCAGGTGAAAGTGCCCCGGCACAAACGTCCCGTCGCGCTGGTTCCAGTAGAGTTGAGAGGTTCCAAAATCGCCACTGATAACAATTTCAGGATAACCGTCCGCGTCCAAGTCCACAAATTTAGCAGCGAATTGAAACGCCCCGACGAGTGGGAAATTGCTCGCATGGTTCATTTTTCGCTTGCCAGACCCATGCCCTTGCAAGTCGCCCATAGCCTTCATTCCCTCGGATTGGGGCAGGCGGGACATTTCGCTTTGCACCCGCGATTGCGTCGTGCTCATCTTTTCCACACGCTCATCGTCCAGCTTACCTGCGAATTTGAGCAAATTCTTAACCACCGTCCGCCTTTCTTCCACCGTGTAGTTGAGCACGAACATCTCTTGCGTCACGTGGGAAACGAACTTTTCGGATTGGACCCACGGCTGAATGAGGTCAACGTGGAAGCTTCCTACGTACACGACGCTCTTCCGAGGTTTTCGCCCTAGGCACTGCGGCGGCACGGAATTGGGCTGGTGGTGAAAGGACACGTCCACATCGCAGCCGCCGCCAGATTTGTTGTTGCATTTCAGGCCAACGTACACGTTTCTGCCATACGAGCCCCCGACGTTCATTTTCAATACAGCTACGTTGGACGACTTTTGGTTAGCTTTTGTTTTCCAGGCGTAGTGGCCCCGCTTCAAAGTTGGATTTTCACGCAAATTGGCAACCACATCGAGGGACGGCGCTTTCTCCCCCCTCGAAGTTTCGTCCGCCAACAAGCGCACCCGGACGGTCAACGTTCCTGGGTCTTTCAGTGCCCCCCCCTTGCCAATTCGGACGTAAGCATACTGCGAAGGGTCCGTCCGGCTTTTCCCGTGCTCAATGTGGCGACGCCCTTGCTTTCCGTCCTTGAAGAACGCAACCAGGGTCCGAAACTGGTCTTGGAGCGATGCAGTATCTTTTGTGCTATCGACAGTTTCTCCAAGCAGGTTCATCGTGTTAACCAGTGCATCCTTTTTAATGTGGGCGCATGTTGCTCCCATGAACGTCCCCTTGCGCTCTTGAGACCGGAACTTGGGGGCGACGTTTGCCTGCTTCGTCACGTCTTCGAAGAACCCTGGTGTCCCAGCGGTCCCCAAGTTGTGAAACATCCTCGCGTTCGTTAAAGTGTGGTCCGCATGCTCGCTTCGCCGCTCGTTCATGCGCTTGAAATACTCTACTGCATCGTCGATGCCGTCGATTTGGATCTGGCAGGATGGCCCATTCTCATTCACTCCACAGTTGGACGTATCAACTTCATCGAGCCAAGGGAGCCATTCCGTAGTCAAAATGTCCAAATACCCGTCTAGGTCGTAGTCTCCGACCGCAATCGTAAATCCTGCAGTCAGTTTGAAGTCCGCCTTTATGTTCCCAAGGCCCCGCTCTATCGCCTCTTCCGTAAACTTTTCACTCGTTTTCTCGTCGCCGTCATCGTTTTTGAGATTATTAACGAACAGGTAGAATCTATCGTCCCCCAGCGTAGAGACGTACAGGTCATTGTCCCCGTCGTTCTCAATATCTAAAAAGTGGCAACCGTTGCTTCTTATCTTCGGGTTGTGCAAACCGTACTGTTTTGTTGCATCAACAAACGATCCATTGCCCAAGTTAAGGTACAGAATGTCGCTTCCGTCCAGCCTTGGATAGTAGATATCATCGACCCCGTCTGCGTTTACGTCCCCGACGCACGCCCCTCCACTCAACGTCTCCTCCATGCAGAATCCGCCCTCATCCCATGCCCTTAGCTTGTTATCGTACTGCGGAAATATGCAGTTGGGAGATGTCCGTGTAACGCACTGCTTTTCATTGAACCCCAGCTCCGATGCAACGTCCGTGAACGTTACGCCAGACGGCATTTGATGGACGGATTGGAGATTTGAAATGGTGCCCGGCACTACGCACGGTAAGTTTACTTCTGCATCGGCCAACACCACCCCAAGCAAGCTTGACGCAATAATTGCCGCGCTTCTCATAGCAGGCACTTGCTGGCAGTTCTTGGACGGGAAAAAAAAAAGTAACCGTTCCTTGTGAACACAATTACCTAACTTGGCACATGATGGATTGTTTTAATTGCCTTTGATTGTCATTCCCCAATTTGTAGTACTAATTTTAGACACAAGCCGATGTTGGATTATACCGACTAATGTATATATATTTATATTTACTAACTTCTTTTTTTTCCCAATTAATTTTTGTTGTTGGAGGAGGAGGATGTGAAAATTCAATTGTTCCACCTGCTGTACCTTTGTACGATATATAATAACAGGCGGTTTTGATGACATCATGGCCGAATTCGTTTGTTCGATGATCGATGATGATGATAAATTATTCCTTAATAAAACAAATAAGAAATATGAGAGTACATTACGAGGAGTATAACTCAATTCTGTAGCAGCGGTATGTGAAATAAAGCCAGAGCCCAGAAGAATGAAGTGTTGTTTCCTAGACACTATAATTTGCAGAGGGGAAATGCGAAATCATTATTCGCCCAATTCTTCACTCGCTTCCTCAGTCGTACAAAATACTTTAAACCCATACACCCGAATTAATGTTATGCAGGCAGCCGAGAATTCGTCGGAATCAATGTGCCCGTCTCTCTTTGTGTCAAATGCACGAAAAAGTTGATCGTTCATGGGAAAACCATCGAACAAACCGTTCAAACACGTTGTAAATTCATCTTTGTTCAAATACTTAATATCGTCTTCATCCAATGGATCTCTAGACCGCCTGGACTTCTCCCTGCTGTAACGTCGACTTCTCTGCCGAGGCGTTTTATTGGTGTCTCTATACTTGACGGGCTGCTTTTTTCTAACTAACAATTCCATCTCTCGCTCTTCTTTTGACTTTGCAGCCTTGAAAAATGCATTCGAAATTCTTGACATTTCGCTTTGGTTTAGATTGACGCGTCCTTTACCATCTAGACTGACAGTTTTTTGTGCCTGCAATTTGAAATCAGAGCATGCCATGCAGGTTGTTTCATCAAATCCACATGGACAAGCTGGTTTCTGGCTTCGTGCAAGGGCCCACATTTTCCAGTTCTATAACAATTCTATTCTAAGTTTGTATAAGCGTACATCTAGGTGCGCGATGGTTTGGAAAACGTTCAATCGCACGTTTCGTAGAGGGTCTTTCAAGATTTATCCTCCTAAAGTGATCATCGCAATGTACATAAGCACTAGGTGAAATTAACCACCTTGTCTAATTATAGCACAAAAATATACAATCCCTTCAAATAAAAAACGCAATAAATAATAGTCGTCTATAATAATAATCTTTTTTGGTTCAGTGTTGTTGATTGACCATTAGCTGTAGTTATAAAAAGTACCAGGTACCGTAGTATTAAAAAAATGGCACAACAGCGGGCACAACCAACAAGCACAATGAAGAAAAAAAATCCTTTAGATGGGGGGCTGGAAAGAAAGAAAAAAATAAAGAAGAAGGGAACCGACGACGAACGAACGAACGAACGTTGACTTTTTGTTTGTTTTGTTACTGCTTTACGTACGGTAGTATATGAATATAAATGGAATAAAGAGACTAGATTAATAATAGGCTAACATCAACCAAGAAAAAAAAAAGAAAAATATTTTTTATACTTACACATAATAGAACAGAGAACAAGAAAAAATATAAGCTCAACACAACAAGAGAGAATAATAATAATAAAAAAAATAAACTCATATTTTTTATAATAAAAAATGAAAAACAACACGTGAAGGAATCAACTAAAAAAACTTCTTAATGCAATACTACTAACAACTGAATGTTGAAATCGATTGGATAACACTTAAATGGCACAAAACGCACACGATTCAACACATTGACGTCCTCAAACCAAAGCCAAGGGTTGTGCACTGGGCCGCAAAAACTGTGCATCGGCTAAATTAGATATCAAAGAGATCCAACGCCGATGAAAACGTCCGAGGTATCGTCGAAGAAACCCGCCGTCGGCGGTCGTTTCTTTGAATTGAAATCGAAAGTTGACTCTCTAGAAAAACAACTAAAACAGGCAAGCGAGGAAAACAAAAAGTTAATTCAAGAACGGGACGATGCAGAGCGGAAAGAGAGCAAATACCGTTCTAAACAGAAGCGCGCCAGGGAGCAATCTACGAAAAAGGGCAAGGAGGCCCATGCCTTAATCATGGAAAAGGTGAAATTAGAAAATCAAGTGGAAGAGTTGAAAGACGAACTGGAAGCCGAGATTGACGCACACGCCGCAGATTTGGAAGAGGTAGAAGTGCGCTTAGAAGCGAAGGACACGAAAATGGCGAACATGAAAAAAGTAATCTTGGCGCAGAAAAAGAAGTTGCAAAAGTTTGAAAAAATTCAAGAGGCCATAGAAAAGAACAAACTGATGATGGAGACGTACCAGGTTCAACTGACAGAGAAACGGAAAGTGGACGCGTTGAGGCAGCAGTTGATGAAGAACAATTTTGAGATGCAGGTAAAAGAGGCGTTGATAATCGGGCAAGAGCAGGGTCGCCAGCTAGAACGTAAGCGGGTGAAGGTCAACAACGACGAAGAATGGAAAAAATTGTTGGAAAAGGAAAAGGAGTTTGAAGAAGACGACGAAGCGTTGGCACAAATGGCCGCCAATGCCATCGCGTTGGAGCATCGTACAGACACGGGCGGAACGGTTCGATTGAAAAAGCCCAGTGCACCGGTCAGCTCGGAAAACATAAAGAGAATTCTTCGGAAGAAGAAAAGTTACAACGCTTCACAGAACAAAAGAATAATCAACGCTGAGTTCAACGGAAAGGGGAACCAGTTCAAAATGGAGGAACCTCTTTCTCTTCAAAAACTGGCAGAAATACGGTCATTGCTGTCAGAAGTGCGCAAAATAGGCTCGGGACAAAATTATGAAATACTTCATCGGCATGCTATGGAAGGCATTGTCGAGAACAACAAGAAAAACGCAGTGGGGCGTGGTGAAAAATCACTGGGTGGGGATAAGATACTATCAAATATGGTAAGAGGCTGAGTTAAGAAAGTGAGAGGTAAAAGTAAAAAACAAAATATATGCCATATATATATTTTGTTTTTTTTTAAAGTTTTTTTGTTTGTTGTTTTTTTAAAAAAGTTTTCGAGGGTAATCCTCTGCTGAAATTTCCTCCTTCTTCTCTTTTTTATTTATTTTTCGGCAACAAGAAGAAAGAAGAAGCGAGCAACGGAACAGGCCGCGTTGACTCCAACCGCAACACAAAAATATATATTTTACACACTGGTAATTCAAAAATATTCTACAGCTTACTAAACTTTGCTTTCTTCTTTGTCATTCCAGCAACGACCGCCTTCTTCACATCTTCCGTTTGTAGAGCGAACGCATTCCAGGCAAGTACGAAATCAAGCCCGTCATCGACGGAATGGTCTCTGCTATATAGGATGTTGACTTTGGTCGATGTAATCCCGACAGGGCTGTGTCCAGAAATCACCGTTGCGGTATTTAATGCATGCCTCATGAGGTCTTCTCGGTCCTTGCCAACATAAGAAACTAGACCGCAGCTCGCAGCTTCTTCAGAGCCCATGTTTCGGGCGGTAAAGGCAAGCTCGCGAACGAGACTTTCGTTCCCAATTATTTTCGGTAGACGCTGAAGAGTACCTATGTCCGCTGCAAGGCCAATGGCAGCTTCCTTTACGCAGAACGTCGCGTCGGAAGAGCAAAAGCGTATGTCGCACGCAGTGATCAAATCTACACCACCGCCAATGCACATTCCATGGATGGCAACAATTGTAGGTTTCCAGCATTTTTCTACCGCGGAAATCGCGTTTTGCAACCGCTTTGTATCTTGAAAGAAGCGAAGGGCCCGCCGGGCAGGGTCTGCTGTCCCAGATGGGACAACCCCGGGCTCCTGGAATGCTACCAAGTCCAACCCTGCACTGAACGCTCTCCCGTTCGCAGACAGCACGATACACCTGACATTCCCATCCTGCGACGCTTGCTGAAAGCAAGACGTCATATCGTCCCAAAACTGACTGTTCATCGCATTTAATTTTTTGGGACGGTTGAGTTTAACACTTAAGACGCCTTCGGCAGCGAAGGAGACCTGCAGCGTCTCATAGTTGTAAGGCATTTGTTGTTCGCGCACACCGTATCGACGATAATGAAAACAAAAGCGGTCTTGTGCAGAACGTTCTTTTGGTTAATGGTTGTTTATGCACTGGCATTGCTTCCGTGTCGATTAATTCTTGGAATAATTATTTAGTAAATAATAATATCTAACCCACCTCTCTACACACAACAAACATTGAACACATTTGATTTATTATTATTATTTTTTAACATCTTTTTTTTATTTAGTCGTCGTCGTCTTCTTCTTCTATCTTCTTCTGTCTATTAATATATTATAGACGACTATACTATTATATTTTTTTTTATTACAGTAATAATAATAAAATAAATAAAATAATTTTAAGTGTATTAATAGTCGTCTACGAGGATCATACGTCGGGTAGTCGGGTACCAATATTAATACCCGTATTATTTAATAGTATTAATACCTGGTACCCAGGTACCTGTACCGGTATTATAGCGGTACCTGCACCTGTACCTGTACGAGGCAAATACCAACCAACAATTGGAGAAGATTTTTATTTTTTTATTATTATATTTTTTATTATTTTATTTATTTATAATTAAAAAAAAAAAAATAGAAAAAGGATCAATGTTAAGAAATTCTTAAATTTAAACAGACCATCCTTTAATCGGCCATTGACTTTTCTTCGTCTTCTCCGTTTCATTCCCTAACATTTCGGACCCTCTAAGAATCCGTTGATTCGATGTTTGGCATATTTTGGCAAATACTCTGTTATAATTAATACCAAGGCCGTGATGTCGCTTCTTGACCAAGGTATTGCTCTGGCTCTAGAGGAGGTCAACAAACGGTGCCGCAATCCAATGACCGATTTCCCAGTGGTTGAACGAAGGGATACGTGCGTGGCTTTGAAATTCAAAAAAAATTACTTTGTTGTTCATGCTCAAGGCGACATGGACGCACCGGTGCTGGTGTACTACTGTCGACAGAATAAAGAAGAGGTTTTGTCTGCACTTGAAGACATCACAAGTGATGGACGGTCACACTACGGATGCGAGGACGTGGGCGAGCTAGTGGAATGTATGTTTGAAGATCAATGATCCAAGGAACCCCAACACCTCATTAAGTTATTGGGGGGTGAAAATAAAAAATTTACGAATGTGCTAAAATATCTACAGGCAAACAACACCTCTTTAATTTACTTTTAATTTTTTGAAAAGAACTCGTCCAACGTCATGCCCACCCCAGTGAAATTCTCCGCCCCCTCGTCCGCCGCAGCCCTGTTATTCTTCTTCAGGGCAGATCCTTTGATCGAGCCTAAAAGCCTTCTCCGAGAAATAGTGGCGTGGACATTGATAACTTCCGCGTTTACGATCAGCAGTAGAAGGACGGTCGAAATCACCGTCGACTTGTCTCCAAAGCGAACCATCTTTTGTTTGTCTCAGTGAGTGGGCGTTGAACCTGTTCCTCAATACGTGCTCAAAACTCACGAGCAGCGCAGAGATAAAGAGACAGACCGACAAATACACTCACACACGGAAGAGTAAATGGAAACCACCACCTATCCATATCTTCACTTTGCGCTCATAATAGAGGCAATGCAACAAACATGAAAAAATTCTTTGCTTGAAAGTAATTGAACTTCTTTTCTATAATGCTATATAGATGTTGTGCAGTTAGTTATATACAACCTCATATACCGCTATACTGGTTTGACTACGAAGATTTCATATACTCTATATAATCAAATAGGACAGTAACGAATTTATAAATAAGAAAGGGATGAGATGTGTATGGTGTACTTATAACAGTTAGAATATGAATCAATACATCATTGGTTTAGTAACTTCCAATACTATTTCCTATATAACTATTATCATCTATCCTATTCCTTCATAAAAATAATTTTATTTTCACCTATTTATATAAAATTAATATGAAACACTAACCCTCCCTCTTCTTCTTCTTCTTCTTCTTCTTCTTCTTCTTCTTTCTTCTTCTTCTTCTTCTTCTTCTTCTTCTTCTTCTTCTTTCTTTCTTCTTCTTTCTTTCTTCTTCTTTCTTCTTCTTTCTTCTTCTTTCTTCTTCTTTCTTCTTTCTTTCTTCTTCTTTCTTTCTTCTTCTTTCTTCTTCTTTCTTCTTCTTTCTTCTTCTTTCTTCTTCTTCAAGGCTTTCCCCCTTTTTTTTAAAATTAATATTACCGCTTCACTTTTAATCACTTATATATGCTGTGTCTATATATATATAAACCATCCCTATTTAAACTATACTTGTAATAATCTAAATTATAAATAACGAAAGAAAGAAAGAAAGAAGAAGGAGCCTTTTTCTATCTTTTTCTTTTAATTTTAATAAAAGTGGGGGAGGGAAGAATTCGTCACTTTAGAAAAGAGGCTTCCATTGTATTTAGTTATTATGTTAAAAATTATATTTTATTCATACTATTCCTATAGTATTTAATTAAACAAAGGTTTATAAGAGAGTAAACTCTTTTAGATTGAAGGAACCAGTACTAGTAAATATATGAGCCAACGCATTCCACCAATTGAATGTATTGGTATGGAGAGAGAGAGAGAGAGAGAGTGTGAGAGAGAGTGTGTGTGAGAGAGAAAGTACGAATGGTAAAGTGTCATACGGTTGAAAACATTACTGTTGGAAGTAGATTTGCAATTCGTTTCTATAACGCATAACAAACCCATTGTCATTACATTTGAAAAAGAAATATGAAGCTTCTTAAAGCCATTTGTGTACTCGCCCTGGCAACCTTTGCGGTTGGGCAGGATACGACAGGAGCCACCGGTTCCGAAGTCGCCACGAAGGAGTCCCCGACCCAAATCTTGACCACAGGATTGGCCGCCCACAAGGCAGGGTATGCCAAGGGGGACGAGCTGTGCAAAGTCGAGCTAGCCCACGGCAACGCCCAGGCCACCCAGGCAGAAGATACCGACTTGTACAACCGTCGCCGTAAATCTAAAGAGGCCCTTCGTGGAGCAGTTGCCACCCGCCTGCAGCAACTGAAAGCGTTCCTCACCAAGTTGAAAGCAATCCGTGCCCGCTTGTACGACCACATCAACCGAGTGAACACCATCTTCCAGAAGAAATTCTTGGAGAACTCCCACAACATGGCCGCCGCATCGAAATTGTTGCACGACCTTGGCCTCATCAAGGTCTTGCCGTACAACCCAAAATTTAACCCAATCAAGAACTTTGCGTCCTTCGACCCAAACAAGATGTCGCTCATCCAGCTTGACATGGCCAAGACCGAACGTAACATGGCCCTTCAGCAACTGGAGATGGAAGCCAACTTGGCGTTGGCCACCACGGCAGACAACGAAGCGTGCAAGAAAGCATCGAACACTGCTTTTGAAATCTTTAAATTGGCTTTGAAGTTGAACGAAGAGCTATACACCCGCTTCGAAAGCGAACGTGCCGTTCTCCGCGAGTTCCGTCTCGGATTGAGGGGCATGATCGAATCCCGCCAAAAGAAAGTCGAAGCGTTGACCAAGCAGTTGGCCGCCTTGGACAAGGCTTTGGCCGACGAGTCCCACCCGTTCCTTGAACTTCGCAAAAACATGAAGGAACACGTGGATATCTTGACGACGAGCTGCAACAAGTTCAAGACCCAAGCCAACGATATCACCGCCAAATACAACAATGCAATTAGTACAAGTAACGCGCACAGTAGCGCCGTCGAGAAAGCCGAAACTGGTGCCACCGGTGCCTCTTTCTAAATTCTCCAGACGAACAGCGCAGAGAGTCGAGTGCAACCATAACATTTATGACTTAGTTATACAAAAGTCTTTTTTTAAACAAATTTTATACGAGTTCATACATAGTATGTTACATATACTTAAGATAGCTTCTGTTATTTTCCAAGTTCACTTTTTAAATCAATTTTATCTTTAAAACCCGAACAGTCTGAATTTCGACAGGTCAAAGAACGAGCCCTTGCTGCGGTCGTTCCCACCGTCCTCCCCGTCTTCGTCCTCATCGCCATCACCATCTGTGCCTGCACTCGGCATCTTTGGGGGAGTAGCGGGCGCATGCCCAGTAACACGATCCATGGCTTCTTCCACCAGCTTTTCGCGGTTGGCCACAACTGTGAGATTCTCCACCCGTGGGTGTCTAATGGCCGTTCTGGCCTTCTTTGGTTTACTCACGCTGGCGGGGCCTTTTCGTTTCGGCTTGGCGGACTCCGCCAGTTCGTTTTCCACCAACTCGTCTTTGACTTTCATTCTAGTCAGATGTGCCCCGTCTTCTATCACCGCCAACGCTTGAACAAGGCTGGACAGACTCTCCGCGCTCGTATTGCGCGCCTGCTTGCAAGTCAGATGTATGTTTTTGTCGGAGGCTTTGGCAAGGCGGTGCAGGTACGCCAATTTCGCCCGCTCCGCCACCACTTCGCTGTCCGACTTGCTCCGGCTTCTCTCTAATGCCCGCTCCAACGCGACGCTGCGGTTTAAGGCCCTTCCCAACAACTGGGTCGCTGTGCCCAAAAGGCCGTCCAACCGGTTGTTTTCAGAGTCATAGTTTAGAGTGACATGGTACAGGGCGGCCATCTTGTCCGGGTCTGGCTCCAGCTCGTACAGCTTCACGAGACTGATGGGTGAATTTGGGCTTCGGTGGGCCCGGTACAGTTCCAAGTACTTTTGTAGAACGGCTTCGAATGTTTTGTACAAGTGCCGCCTTTGTCGGGTTAGCATGGCGATCGTGCTATTCAAAATGGTGACCTCTTCGTGTATATTATAAACCATTTCTGCCAGCGCAGTTGTGGTTTCTTGCCTTGATATTTTCTCATTGCGCAGGCTTAGCGCAAACTCCCCGTACACGTCCGTCATAGTGACAAGGCTGTGGGCGTACAAATGCTCAACGTTGCACATGTGGTACACTTCAAAACGGAGCTCGTCGCTCGCCATCAGAGAATCTATCAATACCCGCTTTGCCGATTTCACCAAAGCGTTGAACGAGGCTTGCGAGTGCTGCTTCACCAACGCCTCCTGCGAGCGCATGGCTCCGTCCACGTCGATCGACGGTGGCGCATCATCAAAATCTACGTCTTTTCGATCTTCATCCGTTTTTGTGTTGTTGTTTCTCCGCCTCGCCAATTTCAAGCGATCCATCAGCTTCTTTTCCTCTATAGAATCCGAATCTCCCAAGTCCGCATCGTTCCCAGACCCGAGCGCGTCCTCGGGATCCTTCATCTCTGTCGATACAAACAGCGCATGGCGGGTGGCGGAACAAACGGAAAGGCACACAACCATCAGCAGCAGTACCCCCACGGTCGAGCAAAGGCTCTTTGTCCGTACCATCCTCCAAGACTGCTACTTTCCACGCACCAGCGTTTGCAAATGTCAAATAAATTCAACTTAATACAGAATAAAATGTTAATAAAAAACACTATTCGTGCAACATTTAACTGTTTCATACTACATTTCTCATTCGTTCAAACAAAAATATGATACTGTATTTACATCTGCAATCTCAATTTAAACAGGTAGTAGTCTAGTACTCTAACAAGCCAGAAAGACACTAAATAGCATTATAGGATTTTATGAAATTAATTCTTCCTTTCTCTCCCTTCTTCCTGCGATTTCTTTCTCTTTAAAATAATATTATAAACTTCGTACGAGTAGTTGCCACCTAGACTAATGTCATTACAATACCATGGTACAACACAACTTGCCTCCTCCCTCCACCTCCTTTCATTAATAATAATACTACCAACCGCCGTACCTTCTTTTCTTCATCTTAAATCTTATTATTTTTTTTTTCATTTTTTAGTATTCCAGGTACCTTACCGTACAACATAGGAAGTAGAGATCATTATTATTTTTTTAGTTTTACTGGTAGCAGTATTAAATAGTCGTCTATTTTTTAATAATATTTATTATTATTATTATTATTTTTGGGTGGTGTGGTATCTCTTATTATATAATAATATTATTTTTTTGTGTTTCTTTCATTTTCTTCTTCCGTGTTGTTCTTCATCATCATGTAAAATTCATCAAAATCAATATAAAGTATGTTTTTTTCGGGAGATATTTTTATTTCTTTCAAATTTGTAAATGTGACCATCGAAACGATACAGTTTACTGCGGAATTGTCTTTAATTATTCACTGAACTTCTGACGGAAGAGGCATGGCGGGCCCATGGCGAAAAATTTGCGCAAGCATTGTTCTGTGCCTTGCGGCGGCCCTATCGCATTCGGGTGCAGCGCCGAGCGAAACCGACCTCCAGTCAGATGATTTTAGCGTTCACGGGGTATGGATGTTGGCTGATATTTTTGTGTATTCGGATAAGTCCGGGTGCAGTAAGGGAGAGGCAAATATAGGCTCTTGTGTAAATTATGGTCACAAGGAAAACGAGCAATACCTGTGCGACCCATTCACGAACGAAGTGTACATAAGTATGTGTAAAAACGAAGACTGTAGTGACTGTGGACCACCGAAAGAGAATTGGTACAGCTACAAGAACGGTGTATGCCAGGACAACGGTTGGCTCAAGGCTAAGTGCACCCAAATTCCATGGGAAGCACATTATCTACGAGAGAAACTCACGGACGAAGAAATGTTTGGGGATGAAGTGCCAGCAACAGAAAACGTGGAGGAAGAGTTTGATGAGGAGCTGTATGTTGAGTTCGACAATTGAAATGGCAACGCCGAGGCGGAGTACACAGGCGAGCCGCGTTGTTAGCCGCCCGGGAAAATTGATGACATAGCTACAAACATGTAATACAAATGTTTAGTGTACAGCAAATCATAAGAATTAGAATAAATTCAAGAGTCTCGTAAGGATAAATTTACTCCTGTCATATCAATAAGTTATGATAAATATCTTCTTTAAATTTAACACACTCATATTAACTTATCATAGCGTACGAATTCCTATTTTGTTTCTACTCCTAAGAGTTTTCATTATCGACACACACCTTCTCCCTTCCCCTCTTCAAAGCGTCCAACCGGTGCTTTCGTTGCCCGTAAGCCTAAAGTCCGCGTCCATCTCTACACAATTGTAAATGGCATACATCAAACGCTTCGCCATGGTCTCTTTGTTCGTATATCGCGGCAGGTTGATAGAGAAGAAACAGGTGTGGGCTTTTGGAAGGAACTTGTCCGGCGTGTTCCGTGGACCGTCACCGACGAGGGCCTGGACTTTGAAACGCTGCTTGAATTCCTTCGCGGTAGGCGGTAGGTGGGCACGGGCCCAAACGAAGCGCAAGAACGCGCGCCTGTGTTCGTGCCCCCACTCGTCCAAAATTTCCCACATCCATTTTATGTGCTCGTCTTCTGGGGACACATCGTCATCGTACTCTGTGTTGCTCTTCAAGAGTTCTACATCAATTTCTTCTCGTCCGCAGACGGTCACCTCCAGTTCGCTCCAAGTCAGCAGTGGAAGCACGGCAGCTGGAACGACCGAGAGGAGCCCTTCGCGGAGCGCGCGCATCGCGGGTTCAGACTCCGTCAAGCGGCATTGGACGACCAGGATGGCATACTGGACAACGTCTTTAAACACAGCAAAATTGCCGGCAACTTGCTTGTCCCCAGTGTCGTGGTCGATCCGCAACTGGGCCACGGAACCGTCGCTCAGCCTGGTTTCCCACCCCAGCTCATTCAAGATGTCGGTCGCCGTCTGCGATACTGAATCATCTTGGTTCGTTACCAAACGCAACAAACCTTTTAGAATAGCACATACGCTGTCATCAAAATTGGACAGGTCATCCCACTCCAGGGGGGACGAAACCATTACCTTCCACAGTATGGAAGGGAACGCTAGCGCCAAGTGCACCCGACTTCGAAGGGCAATCCCAATGACTTGTCCAAGAAAGTTGTACATTTCCACGTACAGCGGCGCGCTGCCAGAAAACGATCGAACAGTGCCCGGGTTGAGCACAAAGTGCTGCTGGTTCTCTCCAACACCCTTTCGCTGGTTTGGCGATGGAAGCAATAAGGGCAAAACGCACGAGACATCCTGATCCCCCTCTTCTTTTGTCTTGAGACCCTGAAGCTCCTCAATAATCTGAGAGAAAAATTCACGGTACGGCCCGCCGTAGTCGTCCACACCCTCTCCTTCGAACTTGACCTTGAAGGTCCGTTCTTGCCCGTCGTCCATAGGGTGGGTATACCCCATGCGCAATGACGATGGTTCCAGAAAGTGCAATTCGTCAAAGGATTGGCCGAATACAGAGTAACTCAGTCTGGTTTCAGAGTCCAACTTATCGCGAGCAAGTACAGCCTTCGGCCGGTTCAAAACGACCTGCGGCAAGTCCTCGGGGTAGTCGTAGTCGTCTTCAGCTTTCTTGGCTCGCGTCGTGGTGCGCCTAATGGCCGTGTTTAGTTGGGCGCGCTTTGACGAGAGGAAGATACAGCCACGCAACTTTCCCAGCGTACGGCCAATGTTAAAACCGTGCACGCCGTTTTGTCGACTATTTTCGGGCAGGAATTCGTTGCATAAAAGTGGCTTTTCGTACTCGCCTGACATGTCCGCAAACGGAAAAAGACCAATCACGTAGTCGTTTAGGACCCGGAGAAGTGCAAACCTGGCACTAATTAGCCCAAAATCTAGACTGTCACTTTCCCTGGAGGCACTCTCCTGACGAAAAACCTTTGGTACTTTGTCTTCCTTGCTACGAATAGATAATAGGCGTTTCTTCATGGACGGCATGATGTCTTCAAAAATTTGCTTCGGGGTAATGTTCCACGGCACAATATCTTCTCCGCCAGCAAAGCAAAATTCGTTCACTACCGTGACCAGCACTGCGTCGAGCGATTGGGAGCCCCCTACGTTTACGCGGGCGAAAGTGTGCTTGGCAAATGTCTCGAAGTCGAGGACAGGCAAACTCTGCGACAGTGAAACCAAGCGGCCGTCACAGTCGGCACTCTTCTCCGATACACTCTCACACCCCGCAGGCCGCACCTTCTTGCTTGTCCCAGCCACCTCTTTCCTCTCGCCCTCTTCCACGCCGGCAATGGCTGCTTTCTCCCCCCCTAACTCTCGCGTGGAGAAGAACCATATTCCCCGGTCATCGTCTTCAATAGAACGCCATAGGCGGCCTTGAGAAACCCCTACGACCGTTGCAACCCCACACACCGTTGCTATTTGCTCTCCTGCTGAGAAACCAAACACTTTCAACGCCTCTCGAGACGTATCGAGTTGCAGATCAAATCCTGACTGGGTGCAGTGCCTCACCGTTTCGCTGTAGTACCATTTTTTATAGGACAAATACATGTCGTGCACCATGCTCTTCGTAAACTTTCTTCCTAGCGCAAAGTTTCGCATCAAAAGTCCAGCCTTAACAATTTTGCTCAGCTTGATGCTTGAAGGCGATCCTGGAATGTCCATACCAGCTCCTGGTAAAGAGAAGCTGTGGGGCAGCAAAGACACCTGCTGGCCACGATTGTAAAATGCAACCGCTGGGAACAAAACACCGGACAAATTCTGTATTGCTACACCCAAGTCTTCGCCATTCTTTGAGAACGATAGCGTACCTTCGTCCATATCCAGAGTTACACCGACTGTGTCACCCTGTCCAAATCTTTCACCGTACAGCTTAACCTTATTTCTTTTGTGATAGAGGGCTCGGTCACCAATGTATCCCCACCCGTGATCATCGCCTCCCAAAAATGTGGACAAATTAGCATCTTTTGTAGCTATGCCGACAAATAAGTACGCTGTGGGAGATCGCTCGATATGGATTTCCCATGAGTTTTTACCGACCATGAGCCCTACATTTCCCAAAACGGTCGACCAGCTTTCGCTGCTACTGAAGGTTGCGCTAAGGCCGTTTTCACTGATATCTATGCTTGGACCACAGTGCAGGCGGTCGAAGGTGAACTTTTCTATAACTTTTGGCTCGTCACTCGTTTCGCTCATGTCTTCGGGCTTTGGTTCGGACTGATCGGATATGCTCAAAGCCTCCATGGCTTCACTGATGGCTACGTTAACATTTACGATCCGCTGAAGGTAAACGGACAGAAGCAAGCGCCCGTTCTCTCTTTCCTTCTGTAGACGTGTCTCGGCTAGGTTTAATAGTTTTATGGCAGACAGGGAACTTGCCCACCCCGACAGACGATTTCGGTATAGCGCCAGTTGATCCGATCCAGGATCGCTTGATTTCATTTGCTCAACAGTTTGATACAACATTTTCGACAAGAGGCTGTACATGATTCCGTTCATCCGGAAGTTGGACGAGGCAGAGCACTTCAACAGGACAAGAAAGAGGCTTTCAGTGTACTTCAGTGTGCCAGGCTGGTCGCGAAAGTCCAAAATCACACTGATCAGCCAATGCCCAAACGCAACACACGGCGCGCCGAAGCCTTGCGAATCAGTAGGAACGATGTCGGTGTCCAAGTAGAGAAGTGTGTTCTCAAACTCCTTCACAGCACGCTCTATAATGCAATTGAACAAGTTCTTGTCCTCAACTTCCTTGGAAGTGTCCAGGAGCAACTGTATGATTACAATTTTTAACATTTTTTGCATCCCCGGCTGCTTCAGTTTGTCGATCACAACCGAAGAGTTTACTTTCAAGGGGACGACAACATCGCATTTTTTTATTAACGAACGGCGTGAAAATGAAAATTTTAAAAAATTCAACAGCACGTCTGAGTTCCCCAGGTTTTGAAAATCTAAGCCTACAGTATTAGTACTGTTCGATTGTCGATTGGCCAACCATAATTTTAGGACATCTAACACAATATGCTGTGCATATAACGACGAAAGGAGATTTTCTACTTGGAGGAACATCCCTTCGACGTCCTTTCGTTTGACAGCAGAAATTTGAGATGCAATTGTCGCCAGCTTTGTTTGGCGAACCCCAAATGTACTAGACGAAGTGCCATCGTACCAGGACGCGCCATACTGCGGAGATTCTTGGGTTAGGTCACTGGGAAAAAAGCTCTCTTCAAACAGATCCAATCTCTCCCGGGACTGGTAGTTGCGATCGATTGCAGGCGACTCTTGCTGCACCATACCTGTGCCTGCAAGACTGTCGTTAACATCGTCTTCGTCCTCTTCATCGTCATCTTCGTCCTCCTCACCGTCTTCACAATCTTCGTGCCTCAGCTGGCTTAACATGTCTAGGTTGTCAACAATCCATGTCGACGCACTAACCATGTCATTGTCGTTCTCTCGGAGTGCAGTGACGCACCATTCTTCCGGAAACCCCATAGCCATAAGTTCATCTACCATAGCTGTAGGTGGGTTCATGATGGTGTCTTGCACAGCAACGCTCGCCAGTGATTTGTCGGACTGTGATGTGTCCATGCTGTATGCGGATGGGAAGCCCTCCTCTGCAGGATTGTCGTCTGAAGCAAGGTCCAAATGAGTTAGATCTACCTTTTCCATTTCACTTACGTTGTTATCAGATGCCGGGACTGTTGGTACCTCGCCTTTCTGGTCAACAATCTTAGTTTTCTCCGGCTCTGAATCCTTGGTGATGATGCCCTCAGTAATCTTGTTCTGGATCTGAAACAAACGCTGTCGCAACTGTACGGCCTTGCACTCCAGAACCTCTAATGCCGTAACCGACCCGTCGCTCTGGTCTTTCTCCATGGCACTGTCCACTTCGGTGTTCACGGCAATTTTCATCAAATATTTCAGCAACCCACGTTCCAGTATACCGCCAGCAGTCTTGATGCCTTGCACAGAATGCAGCATACCACAAATAGACTTCAGGGTGCTACTAAAAGTAATTGCTGAAAGAGGATCAATCAGCCCTGCCTCGGTCTCAGAGTATCTCTTGAGTAGAGGCAGCAGCGCATCGACTGTAGCGTTTGATATTCCTTCGAATGAACGCGAATCGTAAGGGCAATCTGTCTCGGGAACAGCCCTCAATTCTTCAGTGTTCATTCGTACTGCCTTGAGAACATTGGTGTTGCTGCTCTTCTGCTCGTGCGTTTCAATCATTGCAATGTGGGATGAAGTAGCCGATTGTATTGCAGCAGCCGTGTTTATATCGCAGTCAAACGACAACACAGTGGCCGATAAATTTGTGTGTGACAAGGAAACCCGACCACCAATTCTTAGGCTTTCGATGTGCCCACCAAGGACGGCTATTGCGGCCAATCCGCGAGTATAAATTTGGTCGGACTCCTCAGGCGTAACTGTGCAGCTAAAGCAATCGCGAAGAGATTTTAGTGACGCAACCAGTGATGATTTTATGTACTCCCCCCAAAGATTGCTAGCTGCCAGCCGGCGAAGCATATTTATTACTTCAGAACTAAAATTATATGTGAAGTTGGTTATTTCCGCAGATGATACCTTCGTTCCATATGAAGCGCTGGCAACGTTAAACGTCGGACCAGAAGAATTAGGATTTGGTTGAAAGTGCCACAAACCCTTGCCAGCAATATCAAGAAAACGATCGATAACCCCGTGCGCAGCGGCCGCTTTTGAAGTCCCAAAGATTTCCACCAATGCGTCGGCATTAACGACCGGAACAATGACACGCAACAACCGTGTCGCTGTTTGGCGAAGCCTATGCGTTCCATTTTGCAAGAGATCAAAAAGGATCTGCAGCCAGCGCTGTTGCGACAGGAACCCCAAGCAGTGCGAAGACTGTGAGCTAAGCCACATAAGAAGGCACATTTGGTAACATTGCTCGTCCGATACCATTTCCTGTACAGGGAGACCCTTTTCACAGTCCACACGGACATGGATTGGAGACAGCGCCCTCGAATGGTAACGCAGCTTTGCAATGGCGCCCTCCATTCCATCCCTGTAAGGCGATCCTACCAGGGCATTTGAATCTGGGAGCTTTCCAACATAAATGGGAAATCGCGTAGAGTTTGACTTTCTGTATACGCCAGTGTAATTGGTGCGTTGAGCGTCCAGGACACCATTTATGTACAACCGTAGTTGAGCTGCTTCTGAAACAACGGCAATGTGCGTCCATTTGTGAAGAGGTAATGATGACTTGGACGGCAGTCTCTCTTGCGTCGAACCTGCGGAAGTATTGCTGTTTTTTTGAGAGATGGTGACTTCAATGGTCCGATCGTTTGCATTCAGTGCAATCAAGGGACTAAAATCACTGTGACTGCCCCTCAACATGATTATACGGCTTTCACCCGTAGCATCCTGTGTAAGAAGAGTCCAAAATGTTAAACTGAAATCACCAGTGCTCGAGTTGGGCAAGACTTTGGTACCAGGAACGACAAGGCCGCTCTCCCCAGAGGACAAGTAATGTGGATAATCAATAATGTCTTGACTATGTGCCATCCTGGGATACTGGGGGGGCGTTCCAGAGTCAATAGTGGTGGATGTGTTGTCTGCGCGCAGACTGGATGGGACTTTCGCATTTTTCAAAGCTTTTTCTTTCTGACTTAGAAATTTTCGAAACATTTCACACGTGTCTTTGTAAAACATATCAAATATAATTGAGTCGGGAGATAAAATGGGTTTGTTGCCTTTAGAAACATGGTTTTCCAAGTAGTCCGCCACCACCGTTTTTGAATCAACGCCTAATTGCAAAATCAGAAAACGGTACAATCGCCACGCGCACTCGCGAACAAACGGTACCCATGAGTACAAGTGGTTGTGCTGAATGGTATTTCGCGGCAAAACTGTCGGGTTTGTGCACCAGAGTGGAGTCAACTCTTCACCATCTTTAGTGGACCCCTTTCCCCTTCCTGCATCGCCCAGTTCTCCGAACGCTATGCCTCTAATGATTTTCAAAAGCGACGATTTGGACAAAAACCTTTGAATCAATGACGACTTTCCTATTTCCAGCCCCCACGCATCTATGATGACACTCATCAACCGAGCATCGGTTCCGTTTATCCCCTCCATCTTTGAAGCCGACTGCTGCAATATCTTGGTTAATTTTTTGAAGAGAGATGAAAAATTTTGCCATACAATTTGCCTGACTTTGTCATTGCTGAGACTCAAGCGGTTAAATATTAACGCGCTTGTTCCCGCCGAATCCCTTAATGCAGGTCCAAGTGGGCGAATAATTTCCGCTTTCAAAGATGACAGTTGTACCGAATCAACCAATCTTTCAAATGCAAAGAAACCAGCTGCCCTGGATGCAGCAACTTCCGAACTAACAACTGCCGAAAACAGAAGTGTTGCTGCACTGTAATTTGGCGTCGACAGCGTTTCACAAACTATTTCCGGCACCTCTTCGACTACTTTTTCAGAACTCAAGCATCGCGACTGCCTTGCCAGGGCACGCCACCGTATTAATATGAACACACGCGTACGAACTCCCCGCCATCGGCTTCGCGGATGACGACGCAAAAAGGGCAGACCGTCGAATCTCCAATTACTAGCATTTTGAATCCACAATTTTGAGCCACTAAAGCCCGCTGTTCCTGGATCGGAGGGTGACGAGAGCTGTCGTGTGCATTGCTTGCTGGCCTTGAAACAAAGAATACACTTAGCAACTTTCAAAGCACTACTGCACAGGTCAGAGAAAGGATCGATCAATGGTACCTCATCTGACGACTCTCTCATTAGTTTCAATCGTTCCAGCAACAAATACTTTCTGATTTTGGCAGGTGCCTTCCACAGCAACAAGAACCGTTTTGGGACCTCGATGTGAGCCCCCAAAGCATTGCCGCAGGCCAGCTTGTAATAGAGCATAATGTCAGGTACCAACCCAGCGTGCTTAAAAGTAGCAGCAGCAGCAGCAAGTTCTACTTCGTCCACCCTATTTGCCACATCAGTGGTCTGTCGCAGTTGAAGGATAGACATTCGGTATTGGGGGTCTTGTCTTGTGTAGCCAGCCCGGACCCACTCTAAAAGTTTCTGTACGCCCGGATCCTTCTTCGCAACAAACTTCTTCATAAATTGGTCCCTCTCTAATTTACACAAGCCCAGACCTTTCACCCAACCTTTTATTACTTGTGTGACCTCATCTTCAGCTTCGGGTACCCCGACCGGCTTCTCCGCTGAAAAGACTTCATTGACGCGAGCCAACTGTCCCCCAAAACTAGCATATGAGGAAACCAACGGAGAAACTCTTTGTATGTTCCTGATTAAGGTATCCTCCAGACCTCCCGTGCAAATAGATTTTGTAGGAAAAAAAGGGTGCTTCTTGAACGTCTTCATCCTCCCTTCGACAAGACTTTCTCCAGTCAAAAGCGTTGCAGCCATTCTTGAAGTCAACACAGCGATTGTTTTCTCCAAATCCACGATCCATTCAAAAGGTTTCCCTCTCAAGTTTGAAGCGCTTTCAACTCGCAAATCCATCTTTTTTCTTCGATGATTATTTTGTTGCCCATCGAAGCTTTCGTCTAAGTTTTGCATGCGGGCTTGCTCAAAAGCAAGCACATCCGCATTGAAACCAAGCAGTCGATCCAGTAGTGCAAGCATGTTTGAAAACCTGGACAAAAACTTTAGCGCAAAACTATGATTCTTCGTAAACAGTATCAGGCCTGTCATCAACGAGGGCAAGATCCGTCCTACAGGGCCTTCGTGAAGTGCCTTCCACACTGGGCCTGGTTGAAGGGTCCCCCGCGACTCTTCAGACCACGTTACGATTTGATTTACTATCTCCATCGACCGTTCGACAAGTTCAAGGGCATACCCAATTAATATTTCAAGCCCAATATCGTTGCTGCGCTTTTTCAGTTTAACTTCCACTTTTTCCCCCAGACCTTCTTCCCCCAATACGTAGCTTAGGCAAACGTCTTCGTTCATGGTTTCAGTTTCTTCCACTATTTTGGAAGCATCTCTCCCTGCAAAACTCAATATATGCTTTTGGAGAGCCAAAGTCAGTGCTATGAAGTCGATGCTGTTTTCATTCTTTCCATTTTCAGATTTTGCCGAATCTCTTTCCTCGTCGAATGTACCCTCTTGAGATGCCATTTGCATTGCAGCCACCACTGCCGCATTCCCATCATCCGCTATGCGCCGAAGCAAAGCCGACGTAAGCATAGTGACAGGCTGGTCTCCAGCGGTGAGATTTTTCACGGGATTTTCCGACAACGAGCCTAAATTTTGGTTCATAAATAAGAAGACAATCATGCTATCTTCTTGTAGGCGCTTTGCCAGCGGAGAGAGCAAAAAGTTCGCCAGTGCCCCAGAGCAAGGGGTTGCATCGTTACTTAAAACTGGCAGTTCAGGCGAACTTATGGCCGCCATAAGGGCCGAAAATAAGCTTACAACATCATCTGCGTTGGGATAAAATAGTTGCAGACCGACAATAAGTACAGCTGCAGATTCGCGTTGAATTGCAGTAAGTATCTGCGATGCCGACGCGGGAAGCGTCTTATTCCCCTGACCAATCACTTCGCTGGGAGAGCGGATCATGTCGAGTACTTTGCTTTTTAGTGCAGACAATATTGGTTCCAAGGAACTGCCCACATGGCCCGATCGGATCAATTTGGCCAAATTTGCACGGAGCAGACGTAAGCACGCAAGAACAACCTGGGGTCTTACTGATTTCTGAACGTCGCAGTTTTCATCTGCGACCCCAGTTAAAGAGAAGAATGACAGCAGCAGCGAGAACGTCTCGGGGCGAGTATCGACACAGTACGTACCGAAACTGTTGTCCTCTGTGCTTGGCTTGACGCGCGCCGATGGCGGGGAATACAGAGAAGGGTAGTCCCCTTTCTGTGGTATATATGACGCAGCAAGCCGGTCCAAATGGCCCATAATAAAAATTGCAGCATGCTCTGGATCAATTTGAACCGGGTCCGGAGACAGCACTGGGTTTGACGCCGATTTACTCTTGAGTGCAGAGACACCGACACTGCTGACTTCGTTGTCATTTACAGGGTCTCTCCAAGCGGGGTCATCGCTACTGTTGATTCTATTTGGGTGAGTAGTTGGACTTCTACTGGCAAGAGAAAACGGGGAGACAGGCTGCTGGCCTGGATTTTCCGGGTCAACGTGCGGTTTGGGAGACATGGTTAGGTTACTGTTTTTGCCCCGACTACTCTGGCGAGTTTTCTGGTCTGCGTTCACATTTGTTTTTGGTAATTTGTAACGTGGTAGGGCTAGCAGGCCCGCGGCAGATTGAGGCAAAGAATCTTCTTCTTCCGATTTGCCACCGTTCGAATCTATTGCACAGCCTGTGAGAACTATAGTGTGGTAGAATCCAGCGGCGACCATGGCTACCCGTTTGCCTGTAAACGTCCCAATAAGCCATGGGGAATGGCGCTCCGCATCGTCGCCTGTCCCCAGTTGTCCATGATTGTTTCTACCAAACACGTATAGCGCGCCCGAATTTGCGACGGCAACCGAGTGGTAGCACCCGGCAGACAATCCAACGACATCTTTGCCTACCA